>JAZHYW010005614.1:0-128783 GCA_037355805.1 Ixodes ricinus
GCGTTTAACAGGGAAGGCTGCATTGACAGAAATAATCTTGTGGTCACTAATCTGGTCAATAATAATTGACGCCCAACACGCACTGAGGATGTAGTTAGAAATAGGTCTAAGATGGCGTTATTTCTTGTGGGTTCAGAAACCATCTGGTGAAGACCGTTGATACGTAGAGTTTGAAGAAAAGCACTGGACTGAAGTGGGTTAAGACAGTTGTCATGGAGTTGAAGATTCGACCAATTGATGCCGGGAAAATTAAAATCCCCAGCGACGACAAGTGGGTGATTAGGAAATGATTTAGTTATGGTTCCTACGGAATTATAGAAACATTCATTGAATTCATTATTCTGCGAATTTGGAGGACGATAACAAACACCGAGGAGCAGAAATCGGAAGTCCAGTTGCAAGCGTACCCACAGCATTTCTAGAGGCGAAATGTTTTTAATGACCGAGCAAGTAATATCCTTTCTAACAGCGATAAGAACGCCGCCTCCTCTTTGTGTCGTTCGGTCTTTTCTATAAATGTTATAAGTATTAGATAAGATAAGTTCGGCACTGTTGATATCGGGGCATAACCAAGTCTCCGTTCCAAATATGATATCTGGTTGACAGCTTACGGTGATGTTTTCAAATTCTGCTTGTTTTGAAATGATGCTTCGAAAGTTGGCTACTAAAAATGATAATCGGGGTAAGTGTGCAATGTCAGTACTAGAACTTTGGGCAAGTCATTCGTTAGAAGCGCTAACTGGGGAACGCCCTCCGAGCTGAAAGACGTTTTGGCTGGAATGGGAGTACTCATAGATCTGGTTGTTTACGTATAGCTTATCAAACTTAATTTTGTACCTTGTTCCTTCGTCTCTGTACACAGAAGCGTACTCCCACAGTTTCTGTCGCGCCAGCCTGGTTTTATCGGAATAATCTTCCGAGATAGACACTTTTGGGGAAGTTACATTTTTCAGTTTGGAAGCGTTACGAAGTATCTCCTCTTTACTTTTGAAGTTTAAAAGTTTCACAATAATCGGCCTATGGAAACCGTCTCTCTTGCGACCGATGCGATGCGCTCTTTCCACCTCGCCCAAGTTCACCCCCAAATTTCTTGTTACGAACTCACGTATGATTGTCTCAGCTTGGTTCCAAGTTTCATTATCGCTCTCTGGTAATCCCTTAAAAATAAGGTTGTTCCTCCTTAACCGATTGTTTAGGTCATTCACAACATTTTCGAGAGACTCTGACTGAATTTGCAAGGCAGCAGTGTTTTGTTGAAGCTCGCCCAGAGTTGACTTCACTGTTGTTAAGTTCTCGTTGATGACTTTGATCTCTTCCACTTTTTTTCCAAATTACCAACGCGGACTCCCAGATCGGTGATACTCCCCTTTATTTCGTCTAGCTTTTTTGAGTTATCAAGCTGATTTTGGGCCGAGTTAGCAATCAGGGCCTCGATTGATACCCTAAGTTGGTCAATCTTTTCCGAGTTAGTCGGGGGCCCGGGGTTCGACTCGACGTCGCCCGCATTTGACAAGAGCATAAGCATGACAGATGTAACGACAAGTAGCTTCAGACAACCCGCATCACAGAAACGCTGAATGTACAGACATTTGAACATCGGAAAGTGTTTATCTCTGGTTTTCCTCGGGTGAAAACAGCCAACCCGGGCTCTGTAAGTTGCAATATCAACGCCCATATCAGCACTCAGGGGATTCACGGCCTTACAAAACGAAGCAGAAAATGCCCTGTTTTGGGCTTACCTGCAAATTCGGGGTGATTAGCACAGAGCTTGGGCCGCGAATCCCGCAGATACTCCGGTGCTGGCTTCTTTTAAAGGCCGTGACGATATCCCACTGTGCTCCGATGCTCTTGCGACGCTGACCGGCACACCGGACGGTAGAGGCCGCTTGCGCAGATCAGTGCAGGCGAGTGGTGACGTGGTTCGTGACAGGAGGGGCGCAGGTGACGGTGACGTGGTCTGTGACAGGAGGGGGCGTGAGCCGCGAATCCCCTCCCCGTCACGAAAACCGTGTCACGATTATTTATCACACGCCTAACTTTTATGGGTTTTTCCAACGGCGTGTGCGGTTTATAATGTGAAGTCGTCTGCGAAACGTCGGACGTGCTCTTTGCTTTTCGTTTTGTTTGTTTTGCTCCCGAACGCGCTTGAGCAGACGAATATGGCGGTAGCAGACGAAATTGAGCCTCTCCGCCGCGTTTTGGCGTGGGAACAGCATTAAGATTCTCGAGGTATGGGCCGCTGCGATTGCGTTCCGAACTTCTTTGAGCGCAGCTTCCAGCGCCCGTTTCGGCTTGAGCGGTGCTGCGGCGTTGCCGTTGGCGTCGGCGTCGCTGTCGGCGTAACCGGTGATCGGCGTAGCCCCGGGTCACGTGACCTCGGGGGTATCCACAATGCACTGCGCGAGCTCCCTCGGGGTCACGTGACCGGGGTCACGGACCCCCAAGGCCATGTGACCTCCAGGCCTAGTTTTGGGCGAACGCACCCCCCCCGAGATCACGTGACCCCCCAGGTCACGTAACCCCCCCCCTCCGCCCCGAGGTCACGTGATCCTCTCTCCGGAGGAGATTGGAATGAGGGAGGAGGAGTGATATACCTTCCTTCTCCTCAAGAGCTGCTCCTCCTATGCTTCCAGGGAGTTGTAAATGGTTTTCACTTTTTCTTCCTTCGGGTTACGGCCCGAATGAAGAAAAATTGCGATATTTAACGCGGGCAGTGTTGACTTCGGCTGACTCTGTCATGCCGGGCACACTGCGACCGCAGTGTATACTGCGTCGGCGTACCGCTGGCTTCAAATCACGTCGAACTGAAACTTACTTGCTTGCACATAAACAGCGGAAACCTATAAGCAAGATCGCCGAACACATCTGCAGGCTGAGGGGAATCGACGCCGTCGACGCATTCAGGGCACGCTTTAGCTGACTTTTCAGGGCGCCTTCCCTTTGTCGCGTTGGGCGCCCTCTGATTATTTTAACTTGTAATGTAAAACTACGGGCACAAAAGATCCCGCATATTAAGTATATTGTTAGTTTTCTCGATCGAACTTGCGTATAGTAAATGCACAGTTTAGGAAATAAATTGCCAGTGGGTTGCGTTGCCTGCGAAAGTAATAAGGATATTTTGGTTTTTCGTTTCTTCTTCGCGTGGCGCCATCTATGTGGAGTGCTACGAACCTTTCTAAAGCGGGGACACAATCAGGTCGCCCAGTCGGCTCTCGTTTTTTCTCCTGCGATATCTTACACACCCTGACCTGTACTCATGTCCGAGTGATCCTGGCCCTTTTGCTGAAGCAACGCCGCGTCGCGATTTGCGCATCTGTCGAAGCATTGCGCCGCTTCCGAACGTCCCTGATCGAAAGCGAGAACAAGAACAGGCCTCATTTTACCAGAGCAATCCAATTATTTCGCCAGCCAGCGAACGCAAATAAATCTAACCTCGTTTGGTATCGTGTTCGATAGATGGCAACACCTTTATCAGTTTGCCAATTGCCACGTGTTTCAATGCGCGTTCTCTCCGTTCGTCTAAAAGACGCGCTCCCAAATAAGGCGTCGTGTGCGATACACTAAAATCAAACTTGCTTGTCTTAAGAAAAAGAAAAAGAAAGAAAAAAAAAGTAATGTTTTATTATAAATTAGGCGTGTGTGAATATTAGATTTTGAGTTTAAATTGATTTCGAAGCGAACAGTGATTTCGGTTGAATATTTTTTGATTCGAATACCAAATAGTTTCTCCAAGTCCTTCACTACAGCATCATGCTTAAAAATGAAAACCCAGCTGAACCCATGAAGATTGTTCCCATGCTTTCAATTGCCCATCTGAGAGCTACATTTAAGGACTGCGGTCTAGGAAAATTAAATGCCCACATTCGGATGAGACGTAAACGACGCATTTGGCATACTAATTAAACCTACAGAGATGCCAAGCTATACCTAATTCAGGGGATTTATAAATCTGCTTGCCATATGAAAATGTCCGTTCTGCAAGCTCGAATTTGAAATATATATATATAGTATATATATATATATATATATATATATATATATATATATATATATATATATATAGAAAGAGAGAGAGAGAGAGAGAGAGATAGATAGATAGATATATAGATCTACCGAAAATGGTTAACACAGGTTTTCAGTGCGTCCCTGCCTAACATGCAGGGTGCTTAATTTTAATGCGAACATATTTCTTTATAAATAATATACGTTAAAGGTACAATAATGCGTTTATGCAGGTGAGTTATACGACCAGGGGGCATAAGATAGGGAGATATTCCTCACGTTACATCAGATGAATAGCTAAAATCTGTTAATTGGCTTTTTTAATTAGTGAAAATAAACATATATGGTTTCAATTGGAAACTTGCCGAGCGTCGTCGAAAACTCCTTAATTAGTCTTTTTGTATGAACTTGAAGCACGTGTAAGCGCTGGGGTGCGCCAAAGTTCCCACTCGCGCAACAGGCACAAGGCGACAACTCGGGTGAGGATCTTCTTATCCGCGTTCACGCACCGCCTGCCTTGTGCCTGTTGCACGGGTGGGAACTTTGGCGCACCCCAGCGCTTTACACTTGCTTCAAGTTCATACAAAATTACTAATTAGGGAGTTTTCGATGACGCTCCCTACCAAAAAATCCGGTATAACTTTTCACTATCCGGATTATGGAACTGGAAATTTCTTTCTGGAAACCCGAAATCCAGATTGCAGACAAAGGAATAAACTTGAAATCCTAAATTCCAGATAGAATCCAGATAGATTTCCGGTTCCATAATCCGGATAGCAAAAAATTATACCGGATTTTTCGGTAGGGTCGGCAAGTTTCTAATTGAAACCATGTGTTTATTTCCCACTCATTAAAAGAAATGAAAGCCGCTTAACAACTCCCTGTAACACCGAATTAGAGCGCAGCTCTTGAGGGAGGAGGGAAGGGTACTGAGGGAAGCGTACACCCTCCTCCCTCCTCCTCACCTCCTCATTCTGCCTGCTACTCCTCCCTCCGAGCGGCGTCGCCGTCGGCGTAACCGTGAGGTCAAGTGACCCTCGTAACTCTCACGGGGGTCACGTTACCTCATGGGGTCACGTGACCTGAAAGTTACGCCGACGCCGACGGCGACGCCGCTCAGCCGGAAACGGGCGCCTAAGAGCTCCTGTCTAAAAAGTTAATTAACATATTTTAGTTAATTGTTTGAGGTAACGTGAGTGATAACCCCTGTATCATGTCCCCTGGCCGTAATAATTGAATTGAATTGAATTGGTTTTATTGAGACACTAGGTCTAGGGTAACAGGGCAAAAGGCAGATTAACTCTGCCTGACGTGGCCCTATCACCTGTTTACAATGCTCAGCAGGCAAAAAAACAATAAACATTAAAGCAGTACAAGAAGATACAATCGCACATCAACAACAATACAGCATATTTTGTACAGAGCTTATACAATCGTTAGTGCACTTAACACTTTGGAAATAAATGAAACAGGTAATACAACTCATACGTAATGAAAATACAATCTAAAAGTATTTACTAAACGTGACATGACAGAAGGTACCGCTTTATACTAATTTTAAAGCTGTGTTTCGATACACAATCTGAGATTATTTCTCTGACAGCGGGATGTTTATTTAAGAAATCAGGTATTAAGTATGCTAATTGGTGATGTCCATAATTTGTCCTAGACCAAGGTATTCTATAGGAGCCGTGTCGAAGATGGTATCGTGTATTACTAGGAAAAAGTGCGTCGAGAAAAGGGGTGGGGTCACTGATTATTTCTTTATAGATATACATTGAAAGTTTAAGAAGGAATAGCTGACTAATGGTAAGAAAACTGTATTTAAAGGGGCGGTGCAACGATATTCAATTCGAATGTTTTTCACTTTACACGAGCTTACTGGCACTAGTGGGACTCAAGGATACTCGCACGCAACGCCACTGACCAAGAAACTCCTTGTTGCGCTGTAATTTCGAGGACAAAACCGGAGTGTTTTCATCCAATATCTCCTTCGCAAAACCTGATGACGTAGCCGGGCGGTAGCAGTACCACCCAGTGACGATATTTGAATGCGGCTCACAGATTGGACCCGAGCATGGCGTGGACACTCGATTTGGGCTCGTGATAATCGATAGCTCGAGAAGCATTCGGGTAGTGTCCTGTGTCCAATCGCTGCAATGACGACAACAGTCGAACCATAACAATGTCTGGAACTCAGCGCGTGTCCTGTGCCTTGCCAACCTCAGCGCGTGGCTATGATCAACATTGGCGGCATATTATCGGCTCCAGATCACGTGGCCGCTTGTTCTGGCTGCGAGTTGAGGGGGTGAACTCTGCTCGTTTTCCTTTATTTTTTTCTGCGACTTCGATTGCGTGTGGTGAAAAACGAACGGGTATTTCACAGGTCATAACGTCAGGGATCCGTTCTGAGCGGTATTTGCGCAAAATACAAAAATCGTTCCATCGCCCCCTTAAAAAAATATCTGTGCTGTGTGATCAGTATGCTGAAGGGTTTCTATAGAACGTATCGCTTTTTTTTTTGCAAAAGAAACAACCTATCAATATTTGTTTTAGTTGTTGAACCCCAAACTAATAAACAGTAATGGAGATGAGAGTACACTAAAGTATAGTACAACTGACGTTTTGACCAGCATGGAACCAGCAATCTAATTTTGTACAAAATACCAATAGAGCTTGAGATGCTTGCATGCATTTTATTTATATGAGGTGTCCAGCTTAGATTTTCTTCAAAAAGAACTCCTAAAAATTAATAAACGTTGACACGCTCGATGACAGAGTCTTGGAATTTTAAAAAGAATTTCACAATCGTCAGGTTTACTTCGTGGTCCTAAAAATTACATATTTTGTTTTCGTAATATTTAACTGAAGTTGATTAGTGTCAAGCCAATCCGATAACTCGTTGAGCCACGTGTTAGCAGTAACTTCTAGATCACGTAAAGATGGACCAGAAAAAAATAAGCTTGTATCGTCGGCATACACAACTATTTCAGGAGTGTTTGGTATACGTACAATATCATTAATAAAAATAATAAAAAAACAAAGGACCTAAAATAGACCCCTGTGGAACCCCATGCGAAATTTGTTCTGGCTTGGACCGGTATCTATTAAAACACGTATATTGTGACCGACAAGATAAGTAACTACGTACCAAATCTAAGGCAACACCTCGAATTCTATAAAACGGTAGTTTATAAAACAATACATTATGTTTATCACATGCACGTACCGCATTAGTGCACTTTTCTCGGATTTCCTAAAATAAGTCTGTTCGAAATGAAAAAAGCAACCACCCTGTGTACCCTCGCATCATGGCCGCAGCTTAATTTTGAAAATTTTACTGAACTCAGCATTCACAGTTTCCGTTTCTTTCTATATACACTGGGCGCGCGCGTGCACCATCACACTTTGAGAGAGAGAGAACATGTATTTATTTAATGAAAGGTTCACTCGTCTATGGGTTGGTGTCCCTGAGGCGAGAGGGAGAAGGATTGTGGGGATTGATAGGAAAGGGTAAGTGACTATGTATAAATCTAGATGAAGTGATGGACCCCAGAGTCCCTGATGTAGCTGATCAGGGAGTCGAGGATTTCTTTTCTGTGCTGCGGCTGTCCCTTGGGGTGGGTCCAGTCTTCAAGATTCGTGGGCCTTTTCTCGCTGGGTAGCAAGTCCCATGCCTCTACTCTAAAGTCTTCCAGGCCTTTGCATTCCCAGAGCACGTGTTTGGTCGTTGCCATGGTTCCCTCTGTGCATGTCTTGCACGTTGGGTCCTCGTGGTCCTTCAGTCCGAAGGATGCTTTTTTCGCCGGAGTTAGTGCCGTCCCTGTCCTGATTCGTCGTAACCGAACCGTCTCCCATCTCGTGTACCCTGGTGGTATCGGGTCTTCCTCTGTTAGTAGAAGACCCTTCAGGTACAGTTTCCTCCCTTCTTTGGCTTGCTCGGCCATTTCATCTGGGTCTATTGACATTTCGTTCGTCGTTTCTACTCGAGAGGTAAGGCCTGGCGCGGAGCTGGTGCTGCTAGCTGCCTCCGCTGCGGCCTGGTGAGCCCTCTCGTTCCCCGGGATATCGTTGTGTCCGGGTAGCCACTCGATCGTTATGTTGGAATCCAGCTTCCTGAGCTCCTCCGCAATATTCTTGATCTTCTTGACCGTTCTGCTTCTCGTTCTGCAGCTGCGGCAAGCTTTCAGTGCCGTCTGAGAGTCTGTGAAGATCCAGGCCCTGTTACCTGGGTCGATTCTTTCTCGGATATCTTTGGCTGCGGCTAAAATTGCACGCAGTTCAGCCTCTTTAACCGAGGTCTGCGTTGGAAGCTTCTCTGACCAGGTCCTGTCCCTCGCAAGGTCGACAAAGGCTGCTGCGGCAGCCCCGTCGTCCTTCGCGGCATCCGTGTACCTTATTTCCTTACATTGAGTGTTCTCCGCGAGCCACTGGACGTGTTTCTTGGCTGCGAAGTTTCTCTGTTTAGTTCCTTGTCCCTTGAATGTTGGCTTGTGATCAGTTATGCCTATGTCTTGCCATGGTGGAGAAGCCTCCTCGATCTGGGGCCTACCTTCCGTGGAGTATCCTAGGATTTCCAATAGTCTTCGCCCGTGTTTAGTTCTTTCGAGGCGTTGGAAGTGTGCGATTTGTTGTGACTCTGCTTTCTCCTCTATCTTGTTCATTCCTGCATATTTCCTTAGTTCGTCGAGGGGTGTGTATCTCGGTAGTCCAGTTACCACTCTCATGGTTTGATTGTTCAGTCTTTCAATTTGCTTCCACTGAGCCTTGGTGAGGTTCATCCAGTTGCAGCAGTAGAGCGCTCTGGATGTGAGGAGGGCTTCTGCCATGGTCCGGATTGCTTTTTCGTCCGCCCCCACGATTTACTCGTTGTCCTACGAATAAGTTTCAGGGCCTGGTCCCATACCTTCTTCAGTTCGGGTAGCCATTTGGTACTCCCAGTTGTTTCTTCAAATGTGACTCCAAGGATTTTTATGCTCGGACGTCGTTCTATTTCTTTTCCCATGAGTCGAAGTTGCGCTTGCTGTGCAATCCCTTTTCTGTGGTCCTTTGGTCTCGCAACGACCATGTATTGGGTTTTTTCAGGGGACGGCTCCATCCCGACTTCCTCCAAGTACTTTGCAACTTCGTCGATGCCCCGTTGCATTGTGAACTCCTGGTCTCCCAGCGAGCCTCCTTTGGTCCACAATGTGACATCATCCGCGTATATTGTGAACCCGAGGTTTTCGATGCGTCGCAGTCTCGTTGGTAAATCTGCCATTACCATGTTAAATAATGTGGGCGATATCACTGCCCCCTGTGGTACGCCTCTGTTGTTGAGTGTCTCCGGGCCCATTGTGTTCCCGATTTTCACCCTAAACCTTCTATTGGCCAGAAAGTCTTTGATGAATTTTAGTGCGCTGCCTCTTAGTCCACATCTCTTAGCTTCTTCTTTCACCACCCAATGCGGTACGGCATCAAAGGCTTGTTTTATGTCAAGAGCACTTACAAGTCTTGGATCTTTGCTCTTCTTGTCCGCCATCACGTCTTCGTATAGTAGCTTGAGACTGTCTGGTGTTCCCATGGCTTCTCTGAATCCTGTTTGCCTTGGGTCCAGCCTGTCGTAGGTCTCGAGGTACCATTGTACCCTCTGCAGGACCATTTTCTCCAAGACTTTGCAGATGCTGGACGTTAGTGAAACTGGTCTTAAATTTTCGATCCTATCCTGCGTCTTTCCGGGTTTAGGTATTGGTGTAACCCAAGAGATCTTCCAGGAGTCAGGGATTTTTCCTTTCTTCCATGTTTTGTTATATTTCATATTGTTATAGGAAAGGTTCGTCCATTCCCGGTTCCTTTGGTGGTTTTGCAGCCCAGCTCTTTGAGCGTTTTTTGCCTCCCTGTTTTGCCGCCGTGATGTGCGGAAAAATATCTGACCTGCTTTACCGCCAGCTCCTCCTCCGTACTTGGGTAGTAATTCAATTACAGTGATTAAATTACTATAATTTTAATTACTTTTCGTGGTAATTTATAATTGTAATTAATTTCTTTCGGCCAAAAGTAATTGTGATTGTAATTTAATTACTTTGTAGCATCAGTAATTGCAAAATTTCAGGAACAATTACAATTACTTTGCAAAACTTTGCGGCGCCGACGGAACATCTTTGAAAGCCTCGGCGCTCGCACAAGCGGCCTAGCTCTCGGTGAAAGACTCGCGCAAAAGACACGCCTCCACAAAACGCACAACATAAATAGCGTCGCGTTGTTGTTGTTTTGTTGTTTTTGTTGTATTGTTGCGCCAAACTGCGGGGCTAGAGACAATCTCTTTGAGTCTACCTCAACTGCGCCGTGTTGTGCCGTCGCTATGCGAGCAAAAAATAATAACGGTAAACGTGCCAAAAAGTTGAAAAAAAAAGAAGAAAAAAAGATTGAGCTGCAGCTTATAGTTACACTAAAAAAACTGATACTTTTTTTTGCCAGTTTTCTACATTCTTTTTCGAGTACTGTTGCATATTTGTATCTTTGTGTTGTTTTCAAGTTTATTTCCTGTTGGTTTTACTTCGTATATTTTTTCATCCGCATTTTTGGAGACTGACCTCGCAGCTGTGAATATTGTTGCCAATGATTCGGGAGCCCCGATTTGGTTATTTTATATTTTGAGCCATTATAATTTCAATTCAATGTAAATAATTTACAATACCACGATGTTTGTATGTGAATGCGGTCATATTAGCGCCTGTGGATATTAGTTTTATATTAACACTGTTAAAATATTTATATGTGACTAATTGTCGCATTATTATTTGCCTGGCTAACAAAACTCTGTCAACCCATTTTTTCTTTAGCGATCTGGCGTCTTCCAGCATATGAACTAATTTATTATTTATTAAAAATATAAGAACGTAGTACTTCATTGCCTCAAGCTGTCAGGTTCCATCATGAAATTCACAAAATTCATAAAATAAAAGTACAATACGTGGCATTTATGCAGCGATGCTTAAGCCTCCTCAAGCATTGGGATAAGGAATGAACAAATCCGTTGCATTCTTTCACAACTCGTTTAAAGTTATATGGCCCCAGTCCGGTCGCTCTCAGAAATACGTAATTGTAAATTAATTTGCATCACTTTCTAAAAGTAATTTGTAATTGTAATTAACTACGTTTCACGTAGTAGTAATTGTAATTGTAGTTAAACTGCTTTTGACGCAAAGTAATTTAATTGTAATTAAATTACATTTTGAAAGTAATTTGCCCATAGTATGGCTCATTTTCAGGCGAAGCGCAAGGTTCTGTGCTGCGTTCCGGCTCTTGCGTTTGTTCTTGTTCATCCCCTGTAAGTCCGCCAGGCCTTTCCGAGTCCGGTACGTGCGTTGAGTGATGCGCAGTGGCTTCTCCATTTATGCCGGCATAGCTCTTTGGAGTATTTCATAGCCTATGGCGGTCGCTTTGTTGAGCTTGATCTTATGCGCCGTCGCCCTGCTTCTCCCGAATCTTGTTAACACTTGTAGTCTACTGGCCCATAGGTTCAGAAGGTGGGTCGGATCGCCTTGTTTTACATTAACTTGGGTTCCTGCCTCTTCATCGCCTTGCAGATGCTTTCCTCGATGTCTTCGTGCCGCTCTGAGGGTGCTTAGAATTAGCTCCCGAAATCCGCCCCATTTATGATCGGTCGAAGCTCCTTATCTTTCCGCCCACTCGTTTGTGTGACTGTGACCTCGATGGGGTAGTGGTCGCTGCCCTGTGTGTCCCTCCTTGGTGTCCATTTGATGTCGAGGCGCTCTGTGGCCCACGTGAGATCTGGTGTAGTGTCTTTCTGGCGTTGTTGTTTGGCTAGTCGCGTCTTGACCCCTTGTTCATTGCAAAGTTCAAGCCCGGCTGTTTGCATCGCTGCGATGATGTCTCGGCCTTTCTTTGTGTTGGTGTCGTATCCCCATTCGCGGTGTTGTGCGTTAAAGTCCCCTCCGACGATCAGTGGGTCTCCATCCGCCAGCTCGGATAGCTTTCGGATCCATTCTGCCGTCTTTCCATTTTTAAGGGTGGTATTGGGCTTTATGTAGACAGGTGCCACCACTAGTTTGAGTTTACCTCGCTTTTGGTCGGACAGCAACTACCTCCCTTTTGTCCGGGAAGAGTGCAGTGGTGTCTAGCTGCGTCTGTGGTATGTCTTGGAGTACGCAAACTGCCACCCATCCCTCCTTTTTAATGGGATCCTTCTCCCTGTAGCTTGGCTTAGATTTGATGGTCGGAGTTAGGTAAACGTTGAAGCCGGTGATTGTCATGTCCGGTGTTTTAGTCTCCTGCAGCAGCAGAATTTCTGGTGGCGCATTTCTTTCGAAGCGGAGCTTTAGCACCGCTGCTCTTGCCGAGAACGTGTTGCAATTCCACTGTAGGATCCGTGTCGGTGCCATCTTGGTCTGTCCGGGTTCGTTAGTTCTATCTGCTATGCTTGAGTTCAGCAATTTCCTATTTAATCTCTCTGAGTTCTTGGAATACCATATTATATAAATCCCATTTCCACGTCTTTCTCGAATTTGGCGATTTTGAATTCCTGCTTTTCGAACCTTGCTTCGAATGCTTCTACTTCCTTCCTCCAGTCTGGTTGATTCGGTGGACTTAGCCTTCGTGCGCTGGGCCCATTCTGAGATCCCGTTTGGTGCTGCCATCTTCTCATTGGAGTCAGCTGTTTGCTTTCCTGAGTTGGGAGGAATTTGAATTACCTCCTGCTGTGTGTTTTGTTAGCCGCGAAGTTGGGCCTGTGAGGTGGCAGTTGGTTTGGCTGCTGCCCCGTAACTTTCTCTCGGTAGCTTCGGCTGTGGTGGCTTTGCGGGCTGCTTCTTTTCTGAGATCTTCCTCTTGCGACAATTGTTGCTGGTTGCCATGTGGGCCCCACCGCAGTTCTTATACTGTGGATCCCTTGTGCACTCCTCCATCTCTTCTTCGTGGATGTGCCCGCATTGGTCGCATCTGCTCTCTTTGCTTGTGCATACGTCCGGTTTGTGCCCAATGTTGTGACAATTGAAGCAGACTATTGGTCTTGGAAGGTATGGTTTCACGGTGAACACTTCTGCGGCAGAACATGACTTTCTTTGGCAGCCAAGTTCCCTCAAAAGTGATCACTACAGCGTTTCCTTTCTTTCCCACGAGGCGGGCGTAGACGTCTTTGGCCGTTCTGCATTCCAAGTCCGGTAGTAGCGTTTCGGGTCGCTGTTATCAGCGTCGCTGTTATCACCGTGCAAGTAGATGACACCGCGTACTTGATCGTTCCCAATGCCTTGTATGGGCTTAAGGCGTACGAGTCTTCGGCTTTCGTGATCTCCGTGACTTTTAGGAGATTTTGGATTATCTCTTCGTTCCGCGTTGTTAGCGCAATGGTATTCGTCGTCGGCTGAATTTGATCTTGTAGTCATCAGGACTGGCGATTCCGTCTTTTCCACCGCTGCTTTTTATATCTCAGGTCTTCTAAGTCCTTGACATTCTTTTTGCATACTGCTTTAGTACCACTCTCTGGGTTGATGTGGAATTTCGTGCCTATCTTCCACAGATGATGTTCTCGGTTTTAGAGCGCGGCTCTTGAGGCGCCCGATTTCCGCAGCTTGAGCGGCGTCGCCGTCGGCGTCGGCGTAACCGCGCGGTGCATGATGGGTAAATTTCCCCGCTAAATTTGGCGGAAAATTTTCCCGCTAAATCTAGCGGAAAATTTTCCCCGCTAAATCTGGCGGCGGAAATTTTCCCCGCTAAATCTGGCGGAAAATTTTCCCCGCTAAATCTAGCCGGAAAATTTTCCCCGCTAAATCTGGCGGAAAAATTTTCCCCGCTAAATCTGGCGGAAAATTTTCCCCGCTAAATCTGGCGGGAAATTTTCCCCGCTAAATCTGGCGGAAAATTTTCCCCGCTAAATCTAGCGGGAAATTTTCCCCGCTAAATCTGGCGGGAAATTTTCCCCGCTAAATCTAGCGGAAAATTTTCCCCCGCTAAATCTAGCGGAAAATTTTCCCCGCTAAATCTGGCGGAAAATTTTCCCCGCTAAATCTGGCGGAAAAATTTCCCCGCTAAATCTAGCGGAAAATTTTCCCCGCTAAATCTGGCGGAA
The DNA here is from genome assembly GCA_037355805.1 of Ixodes ricinus. NCBI lineage: Eukaryota > Metazoa > Arthropoda > Arachnida > Ixodida > Ixodidae > Ixodes > Ixodes ricinus. The sequence continues at coordinate 14,069 of JAZHYW010005614.1, forward strand.
AATTTTCCCCGCTAAATCTGGCGGAAAATTTTCCCGCTAAATCTGGCGGAAAATTTTCCCCGCTAAATCTAGCGGAAAATTTCCCCGCTAAATCTGGCGGGAAATTTTCCCCGCTAAATCTAGCAGAAGAATTTTCCCCGCTAAATCTGGCGGAAAATTTTCCCCGCTAAATCTGGCGGGAAAATATTCCCCGCTAAATCTGGCAGAAATTTTCCTCGCTAAGTCTAGCGGAAAATTTTCCCCGCCAAAGTTAGCGGAAAACTTTCCCCGCTAAATCTGGCGGAAAATTTTCACGCTACATCTAGCGGGAAATTTTGGCTTACACCTTCGCTAAATCTAGCGGAAAATTTTTTCCGCTAAGATTAGCGGGAAAATTTCCCCCCTCTGACAGATCCCGCACGTGACCCCAGTGCAAGGCCACGTGCCCCCCCCATCGCGCCTCCCTCCTCCTAGAGAGCTGCGCTCTAATCCGGTGTTACAGGGAGTTGCAAACGGCTTTCATTTTTTGAGACTGTCCCGAATACCGGCGTTTTCGTCGGCGTCGACTTATATACATTTCAAACCCTTCGTCTTCGGGGTTCTCCTCCGAGAGGGCGGTTCCTAAGCTGTTAGGCTTGGCTTGTCGTTCTTCTGAAGTTGCAGTTTCTGGTTTCTGTAATTTCTGTAGTGGTGGAAATTGGGAAGTATCTTGAGAACTCACCTCTTCGGATTCTATGACGTTCCTTTGCTGGCTTGCCATCCAGCCTGGGGTCAGCGTCCCTTAGCGCGTAGCTGTGCAAAGTGTGGTTATTAATTTGCCGATATTCTCTTCGGTGGTTCCCAGTTTTCCGAGGAGTCCAGCGTCGAGGTCGATGACTGTAGCTTCCGGCGGGTTCAGCTGCTGCTGTGCTTTCAGTTCAGCTTGTTGACCGGCGTTCCCGAAGCCAGGGCTGCTGCGGTGTCCATCTTTTCTGGCTCGAAACTCGTCGAAATTGACCTCGTCGGTTGCAAAATCAGCGAGCGGAGCGTCATCGAGTCCTTGTTGATCCGCGACACCTTCATAAACGTGGCACTGTTTCGGGGGGTGTCGGGACCCCCTAACGATGCCACGGAGCGTCCAGGTTCGATCTTCAAGGCAGTTGGAAGTCTAAAAGCTATAAAGCTGTCAAACATAGAAAAATTATCGGGAGCCGAAAAATCCGTGTTCCTTTGCCGGGGCACTTCGTCGTCGTCCTCACAAGTTTGAAAGTTTGCTCTTCTCCCTAAGCACGCGACTAACCCATGTTAAACTATCTCCAGGATTGTCGTGAGAGTTGGCTCGTAAAGCGCGCTTCCTAGCGCCGCACCGGTGCGTTGCGGAAAAGCAACAGCCGGGAAGCAGAGCTCCGCGGGTGTTTTTTTTTTTCCGCAGTGCTACTTGCTGTCACGTGTGAGAACCGGAGAAGAGAAAGAAGAGGATATCTGCAATTTATTTGTGACAAGGAAGGCGAAGGGAAAAGAAAGAAGAGGACGACTACCCGAGAGCCAGCGAGGGCGGACGTGTTTGGACGAGCTCCGCAAGACCCGGGGAACGATTTCGGCTACGCTCCGAAACCGACCCTGCCCGTAACCGGCTACGCTCCGAGATTCGGTCGGCGCTACGGACCAGACATCGTCCAGGACAGGACCCATCGTGGCACCGTCCGATCAAAGAGTCGTGAGTGACTTGACCACGGAGACTCGGGATTTTGGAAGGGACCGAACGTGACACTCGTCCTGGTGTTCCTTTGTTTGTTTGTTTTTCTTTGTGAGCTATACCTTGAATATTACCAAATATTTCTTTCTTCTTTCTTTCTTATAAGTTCTGTTAAATACATGTATATATTTTTTTCTTCTCGTTATCGTCGTCTCGCCTCATTATTTCGCGTGCTGTGCCGGGCGAACGTGACAATATGGCGAGCCTGCCAGGATGCCCTTAACTTGATCACGTCGGCCGGGACGCACGCGGATTGGTGCAGCCGAGCGATACGATATGGACGCCGAGAGATTAATTGCGGCGGGGGAAAAGTTAGGCTACGTTGGTGCCGAACTAAAGAAGTGGGTAGAGGAAGAAAGAGCTGCCATGAGGGAGGATAGAGCATTGGCAAGACAAGAGCGCGAGGCTGAATGCGCCAGGTTAGACAAGGAGCGAGAAATATTGCAGCTTAAGCTAGCAGTGCAAGAAGGCGCTGTAGACGGTCACGAGAGAAGTCGGGGTGCTGGCGAAGGAGCGACAAGCGCTCCGGGGCACCACTTCAGCCCGCACAAATTTATTCCGCAATTTAAAGAAGGTAGAGATGACTTGGATGCGTATCTCACGAGATTCGAACGCACAGCGACGGGACTTGGGTGGCCCCAGGAAAAATGGGCAACCACGTTAAGTTTATGCTTGACTGGCGAAGCGTTAACGGTAGTTGGCCGCCTATCCCCGGAAGACGCGCTGGACTATTCACGAACAAAGATGGCGCTGATGCAGCGATTTCGTTACACCAAGGAGGGGTATAGAGAACGGTTTCGAGAGGCGAAACCCGAAGAGGGGGAAACCAGAAGACAGTTTGCCGCCCGGCTAGCGGGATATTTCGACCGATGGATTGAAATAGCAGGCGCGGAACGGACGTTTGAGGCTCTCCGGGACAGAGTACTGGTTGAGCAGTTTCTGCTGACGTGCTCTAACCGTTTGTCAGTGTTTCTTCGGGAACGAGACTGCCAAACTTTGGATGAGGTAGCTTCCAAAGCCGACCTATTCCTGGAAGCCCAGACTCAGACCGGTGCAAGCAAGACGAAGACTGATGAGCTGACAAAGAAGCCGAGTACGACGTTCACGGACAAAGTGGTGAGTGGTGAGGGCAGGAAGACCGTACGGTGCTTCCTCTGCAACAAAGCTGGCCACAAGGCGGAGAATTGCCGCAGCCAACCGTCCACGTCCAGGGTGGTGACCTGTTGGAATTGTGGCAAAACCGGACACCGAGCTAATAATTGCGGGGCGAGACCGAACGACCGACCCCAGGCTTCCTGCCTGTGGATGGAACAACGCGACGAGTCGGCGGTCGAGAACAATTCAGGTTACATTACGCTGGAGAACGGCGTCAAGATCCCGGTGGTCAACGCGGCGGTGGGACGAGCGCCGAAGTTCCTGGTAGAAAATATGCCAGTAGTAGAGGGACGTCTAGGTGAAAAGAGGATAACGGTCTTGAGGGACACGGGATGCAACACTGTCGTCGTCCGAAAAGAATTGGTTGCTCCTGAAGCGATGACCGGAGCATCGAGTCCGGTGTTTCTCCTGGACAGGACAGTGAGGTATCTACCGGAGGCGGTAATTGTGGTGAGGACGCCGTATTTCTCTGGAAGTGTAGTAGCGAAATGCGTAAGCAATCCCTTGTACGACCTAGTGCTTGGGAACGTGCCGATGGTCCGAGGAGTTAACGATCCTGATCCAGGGTGGAATGATGACGAGGAGAAACGAAGGGTTAAAACCGCGACGACGCAGGCGTTGACTGAAGAGAGCGGGGATCCGAAGCGAGACGGAGTCGCGGGAAAAGTCAGGGTAGCCCCTTTGAACAATTTCAAGTGGCGACACAAAGCCCGTTACCACGCGACGAGGAGCCAGTGTCAGTCATCAACGCGGTGGAGACAACAAAAAGAAGCGAGTTGGTACAGCAGCAGACCAGTCTAAGAGTTCCGCAGGTCTCACCTCTTGCCGCTACGGCTGAAGAGATGCTGCGAGAGCAAGAAAATGACGATAGCCTTCAGAAGTGTTTCCGCAGCATCGGTAAGGTAATTTCCAAACACTCGGGTAGAACTAAGTACAAGTTCTTTGTAAAGAACAAGTTGCTGTATAGAAGGTGCATATACAGCTCGGGAAGAGTCACTGATCAGCTGGTCCTACCGGAGAAGTTCAGGCGAACAGTAGTTGCCATAGCACACGATGGCATAATGTCCGGCCATCAGGGGATGAACAATACATTAGAATTGGTCACGGAGGAGTTTTTCTGGCCAGGCATGCAAAGTGAGGTCCGAAGGTATGTGCGATCCTGCGACGTGTGCCAACGCACCGTACCCAAAGGAAGAGTGGGCAAAGTACCCTTGGGGAATATGCCAACCATAGCGACACCCTTCCAAAGAGTGGCCATCGACATCATAGGTCCCATTGCGCCCACATCTGATACGGGGAAGAGGTACATCTTGACTATGGTTGACGTCGCCACTCGATATCCAGACGCGGTTGCTTTAAGGACAATTGGTACTCCTGAAGTGGCCGAAGCGCTGATGGACATGTTTTCACGGTATGGCGTGCCGGTGGAAATGCTCAGCGACCGTGGGTCAAATTTTACATCTGAGCTAATGAAGGAGGTGGGCCGGTTGCTGTCAATGAAACATCTGCTAACGACACCTTACCATCCCATGGGTAACGGCCTTGTGGAAAGGTTCAATGGCACCATCAAACAGATGCTAAAAAGAATGTGCCAGGAAAGACCAAGAGATTGGGACCGCTACTTACCCGCGCTCCTTTTTGCGTACCGAGAAGTACCGCAGGCAAGCTTAAGATTCTCCCCATTTGAGCTTTTGTACGGAAGGAGAGTACGGGGACCGTTGACCATCTTGAGAGGTATGGTCCAACGAGGCGATGGATGAGGAAACGAAGACTTCATATGGATATGTTTTGGAATTAAGAGAGAAACTCGAGAAGACGTGTGAGATGGCACATCGTTGCCTGGAGGATGCCAAGGAAAAATACAAGGGCTATTACGACCAGAAGCGGGTCAAACGAGAAATGAAGACAGGGGACAGGGCGCTGATACTCCTTCCCAGCGACAACAACAAGCTGCTCATGCAGTGGAAGGGGCCCTTTGAGGTAACTGCTAGAAGAAACGAGGTAGACTACGAGCTAGAGGTCGGAGGAAATAAGAAGGTGTTCCATGTGAACATGCTGAAGAGGTATGAAGAAAGGGAAGAAAACGACCATCCTGTCATGAGCTGTGGGTTAGCGAAACTTGGCGAGGGTGACGACACTAATGGAGACGAAAGCGATGAGATCCCAACCATAGCACTGACGAAACATCAGGATAGGCGAGATGTGGCCATCAATATGGGATTGGACTCAGAAAAGAAGCGACAAGTGTTAGCCTTGCTCGAAGAGTATGAGGACATATTCTCAGATATACCAGGGAAAACAGAACTCATCAAGTGCGACCTCAAGTTGACTAAAGAAACCCCGGTGCACACCAAACCGTATCCTTTACCATTAAGCGTACAGAGGCTTGCGGAGGTAGAGATAGCCCAGATGTTGCAAATGGGCGTCATTGAGAGATCGACATCACCGTACAATGCGCCAATAGTAATGGTAAAGAAATCAGATGGCTCGAACAGATTTTGCATAGATTTCAGACGGCTCAACAGTGTACTGATATCAGATGCTGAGCCTATACCGAGGGTGGACGTCACCTTAGCGATGGTAGGGCACAAGAAGTTCTTTTCTAAGCTAGACCTGTCGAAGGGATACTGGCAGATCCCCATGGAGGAAGAGTCCAAAGCGAAGACCGCGTTTTCTTCATCGAGCGGGTTGTACCAGTTCAAGTTTATGCCGTTTGGTTTGAAAACGGCAGCAGCAACGTTCACAAAGTTGATGCGGAAGTTGCTGGAAGGGTGCCCCACACCTATCATTACATCGACGACGTACTGATAGCAACAGACTCATGGGAAGAGCATCTGGCCACCCTAAGAGAAATCATGAGCAGGGTACAAAAGGCCGGGATGACGGCCAAACCAAATAAGTGTGAAATTGGTTTTGAGGAAGTTGACTTCTTGGGGCACAAACTGGGCCTGGGACGAATAGCTCCGAAGCAAGATATCCTGACAAAAATACAGGACGCACCCAGACCAACTACCAAGCGGCAAGTCAGGTCATTTCTAGGCTTGACTGGGTTTTACCGGGAATTTGTTCCGAATTACGCAGAGGTAGCATATCCTCTGACAGAGCTGACACGGAAAGGTGCTCGCAATGAGGTAGAGTGGGACCGCGAGCAGGAAGAGGCATTCACCCGCCTGAAGGAGTTACTGTCTCAACCACCTATCCTTTTGGCACTCGACTTAAGCAAGGAATTCGTACTGCGTACGGACGCTTCGAACACTAGTTTGGGGGCGGTGCTTCTGCAAGAGAAAGATGGCGTGCTACATCCGGTGGCCTACGCGAGTAGAAGGCTCAGTAAGGCAGAAAAGAATTATGCCACCATCGAGCAGGAGTGCTTGGCTCTAGTATGGGCTATCGGAAGGTTCACGCTCTATTTGTATGGCAGACACTTCCGTGTTCAAACCGACCACCAACCACTGGAGTTCTTAAATAAGGCCAAACTCTCTAACAGTCGTGTGATGAGATGGGCCATGAAGCTGCAAGATTATTGTCTTCATGTCGAATATATAAAGGGGAGCGAAAATGTAGGGGCCGACTACTTAAGTCGGATTTAAACGAAGAAACCGGCCTTTGGATAAAGATTAGTGATTAGTGCGTCCTAGTAGGTGGCGTATCCGGTCGCAGAAAGACTCAGACGGCGCTCGAGTTACTTGTTTTGAGATGCGAATAACCTAAACCTTCTTATTTTTTTTTTTTTGAGAATTGGTGAGGTAATGTGTGGTCAAATGACTGGATTTTTTTTATTGACCCCATACAAAGTTCGTGGTGTTTGGTGCGCGAGCGTGAAGTGACGAAACAGTGTGACTCTAAGATAGGTTAAAGAGTGTAGATAAGTGTTGACACGTGAGTGCTTTGGAAATGAGTGCGTGGTTCTTCCAGAACGTCAGTGCCGAGAACCTGTGTGAGTGCGGCGCAAACGTCAAAGAGAAGGATGTGAATAACAACAAAGTTTAAGAAGCGCGGACCTTCAAGATGTTTTTTTTTTCGTGTCCAAGGATGAAGAAGTTCAACAATGTACTTCTTAAAGTAGGGGGTATTGTCACGTGTGAGAACCGGAGAAGAGAAAGAAGAGGATATCTGCAATTTATTTGTGACAAGGAAGGCGAAGGGAAAAGAAAGAAGAGGACGACTACCCGAGAGCCAGCGAGGGCGGACGTGTTTGGACGAGCTCCGCAAGACCCGGGGAACGATTTCGGCTACGCTCCGAAACCGACCCTGCCCGTAACCGGCTACGCTCCGAGATTCGGTCGGCGCTACGGACCAGACATCGTCCAGGACAGGACCCATCGTGGCACCGTCCGATCAAAGAGTCGTGAGTGACTTGACCACGGAGACTCGGGATTTTGGAAGGGACCGAACGTGACACTCGTCCTGGTGTTCCTTTGTTTGTTTGTTTTTTCTTTGTGAGCTATACCTTGAATATTACCAAATATTTCTTTCTTCTTTCTTTCTTATAAGTTCTGTTAAATACATGTATATATTTTTTTCTTCTCGTTATCGTCGTCTCGCCTCATTATTTCGCGTGCTGTGCCGGGCGAACGTGACACTTGCTCTGCGAAGAAGCGCTCTTGATGGAGGCAAACCCGCCGCAATCATCAACTGAAAGAAAAAAGAAATATAGCAGTGGCTTAGCTCGGCTATGACAGGATATACGTAGCGTGAGCTTATGCGCACAAAATGAGAGGCGCTATCAAGCGGCTCCGGTGCAGCGTCAGACTTGGCTACTGCGCAACGGAGGCGCACAGCTGGGCACGCGGCGGCGCCAGTGCGTCTGCCGCGGCTATGACGTCACTCCTCTGGAATGCGCAGACCGGCGAGGCGCGCGCGGTGGCGGCGGAGCGCGCGGCGGCGGCTGGCTCCGGCGCGCCAGCTGTGCGCCGTGTGACGTCACTGCTCCTCGCGCTTGCGCAGCACGGCTCTTTGACAGCCACGCGAAACTTCTCAACCTCGGCCAGTGTAGCTCACGCTCCAATATACGAATATCGGAGTTCATCTTGAAGAATAGAGTATTATTAGAAACTACTATTCTGAAATTTTATGATTCGCACTATCCTCATAGGCTCATATGAATGTCGGAAAACGTATAGTAATTGTGGCTTATTACTCCGGAAAGACGATACATAGGAAAACAAATTCAAGGGTTTTCAAGCACTGTTGAAAATTCCAGTGTTTTCGAGGACTCGAAAATGGTCGTATTAAAATTCAAGGATTGTCAAGGTTTTGCAAGGACCCGTGCGAACCCTGATTTGAAAAACTCGACGCGGCTTTGTGTGCAAAGCGCGAAGCTCGACGCACGCGCGCCGGTGTGCGATTCGAAGCGCGGATGCACCTGAAATGTCCTCAACGGCCGTACGTGCTGGCTTAACCCAACCGTTCCGCTTGGTGTTGGACTAAACCGATCGGTCGCAGCTTCCTTTTTGCTTACAATAGTCATGACTGACCCGCACATATCTATAGATAGTTTTAGGAAACCGTTTTTGAACACGGCGAAAGGGTACGATGGGCCCTCCGATATGAACTGCGCCATTCGCTACCACGTAAGACTCACATATACGCAGTGCGTGCTAGAAGGCCCATCGGACCGTATCGGACGGGCAAAAATCGGTTCCCTAAAGCTCTCTAATAGACATGAGAAAAACCGAAAAACCAACCACTGGGAGTGACGCCATAGATAAAGGTTTCAACTGCTTTGAGCGTCCCACTTCTGAGGGAGCGCGTGGGCGCGGAAATGCTGAGATAACTGTACAATACGTCACGGTTCCCTCCTCCCATCGAACGCGCCGAGCAGGAGGGGCTTCAGCGCTCCTTCAAAAGCGCTCTTGTGGCTACTTGGCTCATAATTTGAAATATAATTTTACTATTCCTGATCCTGAAGGCCAAAAAAAGACGATTTACGTTTTTTTCCCTTGAAAAGCAGAGCCGTTTCGTTTTTTTAAAGCTGATCTTGGCGCTGTTGGCACAGATGTGGCTCAGTTCTACACAAAATGTAGAGTTTTAGCGCATCATGTGACGGACCTGCGTTCTAGGTGCAGCATGGCGCAAGTGGCGCGGCGCTTCCATCACGTGTATCTGCCAGAACCGCGTGGCACAATTTCTTTACGTTCGCCACGCTGTGCCGCCTTCGTAGCTCATGCGTAACGTTTCACGAAAAAGGATCTTGCCTGCCGCCATTTGGGAGGTTGTGTTCTGTGCGCGCTTCCTCGCTTGTCAAAGCGGTAATTCCGCGAAGCTAGAATGTTATTTTCGCACAGTACAGGCTCTTGCTGCTTGCAAGGAATGGAATGATCTATAGACCAACGTGCTGTTAACAAACAAGGCCACACACTACGTGTGGGCACTGTAGTGGAGACACGACACAGAGGTTCCGAGAGCCGGTGACGAAGTAGAAGCAGCTCGCTCCCGGCGGCTTTATTTATAACCCACTTAACAAATAGGTGGCGCCCTCTAGGTTAGTGGCGCTACTGTACATCTCTCCTTCTAACAAAGACCGAAGATACAGGTGACGTCTAAAACCTAAAACCCTAAAACCATTAACTCTTCCCAACACCACGACAACACCACAACAACGCCACAACGTTGGAAAGAGTCCATCTCCTCTCGTAACACAAACCGTAGTTATAGGTTGAGTCTTTTGGGGCGGACTATCGCCCGACCATATCGAGACTTCTGAACTACTTCAGACTCAGGGTCCAAGGGTCTCTGACTGACGACGTCAGGGGTTGCTGGACGGCTGAGAGTCCGCTGCTGCAGACCAAGAGGTCCATAAGCAAGTGACTCGTCCGACTCCCGTAGATCAGGAGGTTCTGGAACAGGCACCACTGGAGGCTTGTACGGCACCAGATGCTTCCGGTTCCGCTGCAGAACTCCTCGGGGTGTCTCCACCACGTAAGAACGTGGTCGCTGTGCTTCGCTCAGAACCTTGGCACCGCACTGGACGTCCGTGACCCACACATCCTCGCCTGTAGCGAGCGGACGCAGTTCTTTCGCCGCATGTCGACGATTGAAGTCGGTGGCCTGCCGGCGCTTATCTGCCTTGTCCTTGTTGAGGAAGACCTCCGTCGATGGCCACTCGGGTCTCAGCTTCTCCGGCGGCTTCGGTAAGCTGGTCCGCAGCCGGCGTCCCATCAACAGCTGTGCGGGGCTGAACCCAGACGGCCCAGGGGTGTCTCTGAAGACCAGTAACGCCAGAAAAGGGTCGTCGTTCTTGGAGAAGAGGCCCTTGATCGTCCGGACCGCGCGCTCAACTTCCCCGTTGGATTGAGGATAGCGCGGGCTGCTCGTCACGTGCTTGAAGCCATAGTCACGTGCGAAGTCCGCAAACTCCTGAGCCGCAAACTGCGGGCCATTGTCGCTTCGGATGAGCTCTGGAATGCCAAAGCGTGCCACTACACTTTTTACCGCCGCGACCACTGATGAGCACGTTGTGCTTCTTAGTGTGATCACTTCAGGGTATCGTGAAAAGTAGTCAATAATCACTAGGAAGTCCTGGCCGTTAAAGTGAAACAAGTCAATTCCCAGCTGCTGCCAGGGCAGCTCGGGCGAAGGTGATGGCAAGAGAGGCTCTGCACGTTGGATTCGTGTAGTCGCACACTGCTCGCAGTTCTCCACCATAGACTTGATCTGCTTGCTGATTCCTGGCCACCATACAGAGTCACGCGCTCGAGCGCGGCAGCGGTTCACACCTTGGTGACCCTCGTGGATGATCAGGAGGACCTCGTCTTGAAGCGACGACGGGATGACTAGGCGACTCCCTTTGAGGAGCAGCGCATCGCACACTGTAAACTCGCCACGGTGCTTCCAGTACTTCAGAAGGTTGACTCCCACCTTGGGTTTTACGGGCCAACCATGGTTGCAGTGCTTCATGAGCGCCACGCACTCGCCGTCTCTAGCCTGCTCCTGACGGAGCCTGTCGAGTCCAACGGGCGACGTGTCTTGGATCCCATGAACCACATTCTCCACGAAGAGTTCCATTGTGCAGACCACCGCTGACGCTTGTCCCAACGGTGCCCTGGATAGGGTATCGGCTGTCGCCAACAGCTTGCCAGGAACGTGGAGTATCTTAAACTGGTACCTCATTAACTTGAGGCGGAGGCGTTGGATCCTTGGCGGGAGGACATCCACATCCATGCTGCCAAACAAAGACGTCAGGGGAAGGTGATCCGTCTCTACCAAGAATTGTAAGCCTCGGACGTACTCATCAAAACGTTGAACCGCCCAAGTGACCGCCAAGGCCTCCTTTTCGGTCTGGCTGTACCGTTGCTCAGTGGGGGTCAAGGACCGAGACGCGAAAGCCACTGCTCTTCGCTCTCCTGAGCACTGGTCCTGCAGGAGCACAGCACCAAGTCCAAACGAGCTGGCGTCAGCGGACACAATAGTAGCCAGCGCCGGATGGTACCTTGCCATGCAGACCTCTGAAGACAGCATCTTCTTCAGCTTCAGGAAGGCAGACTGCTGTTCGAGTCCCCAGGTCCAGGCGCTATTCTTGCCCAGCAAAGCTCGAAGAGGTGCAGTCGTGTCCGACAAGTGTGGCAAGAACCTGCCCACGTGATTCACCATTCCCAGAAGTCTCCGGACGCCTCCAACGTCGACGGGTGGTTCCATCTGTTGAACCGCTTCACACTTCTTGGGGTCCGGTGAAATCCCATGCTCGTTCACGACGACACCAAGGAAGTCGACGCTTGTCACGCCGAACTTGCACTTCGACTTGTTGAGGGTCAGTCCTGCCTTGCTCAGGCGCTGCAGCACCTCCTTTAGGCGTTGGTCATGCTCAGGACGGTTTCGACCAAACACCAAGATGTCATCAATCATATTGACCACGCCTGCCTGCCCTTCCAAAATGTGAGTCATCACACGCTGGAAATACTCCGGCGCCGATGTGATGCCAAAAGGCAGACGGCGGAAGCAATAACGCCCAAAGGGTGTTATAAAAGTTGTCAATTCCTGGCAACTTTCTGTCAGCTTGACTTGATGAAAGCTCGACGTAGCATCAAGCTTCGAGAAGATCTTTGCGTCGCCGAGAAGGCCCAAGACTTGGTCAACCGTAGGGAGAATGTGGCGCTCCCGGAGGACCACTTTGTTTAGCTTGGTAAGGTCCACACATAGCCGGTAGCCCCCCGACGACTTCGGGACCACAACAAGTCCAGCGCACCACGGCGTTGGGTTGAGGACCCGCCGGATGACCCCGTCCTTCTCCATTTTGTCCAGTTCTGCTTTGACGGTGTCTCGCAGCGGAATCGGAATTCTCCTTGAGACCGCCAACGAGAATGGAACCGCGTCAGGTTGTAGCCTGATGGTATATTCACCGTGAAGCTCCCCGAGGCCTTGAAACAGCTCGGCTGGGACGTTTACCCCGTTTTGGCACAGAGGAACTTCCGGGATATGGTCCACAAACTTCACGACTCCAAGGGCTTGAATCGCAGGAAACCCCAAAAGAGGCACAGTCTGAGAACGGACGACGTAAAGCCTCTGTGTCACGCATTTGTCCTTCCATGACAAGCTGGCCATGAACGTTCCTAGAACTTCTAGCGCGTGCCCGCCAGGGCCTGTCAGCTCGCCTTCCGGACGCTGAAGATGTGCTGGGATGCCCGAAAACGTACTTGGAATGACGGACACCTCAGCACCACTGTCCACCTTGAAGCTCAGGGCAAGTCCGTTGACCTTGACCTCGACGAACTTGCTTCTGGTGCGGCTCGCCGTGCTGACAGCACCAAGTTCAATTGATGCCAACTTGCCTTTCTTTGAGCGGCAAACGGCTGCAAAATGCCCCTTCTTGTGGCACAGGTTGCATGAAGCCTTGCTCGCGGGACATTCCGTGCGCGGATGAGGAGACCGTCCACAGTAGACGCAGAGAGAGGGACTTGACCCGCTTGCTGCCTGCGGGCGCGCTTGTCTCGGCGGGCGGTGTCTTTTCACCTTAGCCGCATCGACGTTCAGCGCAGCGGTCCCCGATGATGCCGATGACTCTCGGAGTTTTCGTTCCGTTTCGGAATCTTCATGCTGACGCACCAGGACTAGAGCTTCCTCGAGCGTCAACTTCGAGTTTCGGCAGAGTCGGTCTGATAACTTAGTATCGAGCAGCCCGACAACAAAGCGGTCCCTTATCAGACGGTCCTCGACTTCCGGTGGGCGGTAGTTACAACGCTTCGCCATGTTGCAAAGCGCCGTGTAAAAAACATCCGCCGACTCACCGGACTGCTGAGTACGTCTGTGGAAACGCGCGCTTTCGTACAGTTCGTTCACAGGGTGCACGAAGTAGCTGTCGAACTTTTCCTTGACCTTGGCGTAATCTCCGAGCTCGTCCTCGCCAAGCCCGAGTGACGTCACATGTAGTGGAACACGACGTCACGTGTATCTGCCAGAACCGCGCGGCACAATTTCTTTACGTTCGCCACGCTGTGCCGCCTTCGTAGCTCATGTGTAACGTTTCACGAAAAAGGCTCTTGCCTGCCACCATTTGGGAGGTTGTGTTTTGTGCACGCTTCTCTCGCTTGACAAAGCGGCAATTCCGCGAAGCTAGAATGTTATTTTCGCACAGTACAGGCTCTTGCTGCTTGCAAGGAATGGAATGATCTATAAACCAATGCGCTGTTAACAAACCAGGCCACACTACGTGTGGGCACTGCACGTGGGCAGGAACCATATTCGCGTAAGGTTGGTCGTCTACGCATGCCCCTTGCCAATAGCAGTGCCACCGCAGCCGTGTGACTTCAGGGTCGCGTGCTGGTGTCAACGTTACGAGATTACCTCAGTTGTGGATCTGCCGCGGAAGGGAGTTCCACAGCTGAAGTATTATCAGTTGTGGAGCTCCCTTCCGCCCCTCAGCAACCCCCTCACCAACATTAGTCCGCATCCCGTCGTTTGAAGCCCCACCTAGATTTTCTTTTCATAACTGTGTGTCTCATAGAGTTCGATGGAAAGCCATCCAGACGCTGTGCTTCGAAACGTACGTATTCCACTGAACACACTGCAGTTATCATAACAGCCATGTGGAGCGTCGAACGACGAGAAGCGAGTCTTGGTGAGTGACGGGGTGAGTTTACTGCTCGTGCAAGCAGCGTCTATCAGCAGTTCCGTAACTGAGCTGATCTAACAACGTTGAGCTATGTGTACATAGCTTGCATTGCCGTTATATCAGTTGCCATTATATGCTCCGTTCATCCTAAGCTGAGACCGCAGCCGACGCCACAAGCACGAGCGCGCCAGGTAGCTGCTTTGAAGTGTTTCCGCAGAACGAGCACTCGCGCAAGAAATGTACGTCTTTAATCTAGGAGCGCGGGCTGGCTCGCGCTTGTAGCTTTGGCTGCAGTCTCAAGTTAAGGGTGAACGGAGTAGTGGCCTCGCTGCTGAGCGCGTGCTTTCTGGAGCCTACATTTAGCACCCCGAATTCGTTTATCTCGGCAAGAACCACTAGAAACTACTTCCAGCATAATGCTATGGCGTCACTTGCAAATAAAGTACTGCAACGTAAAAAAAATTGTACTGCTTACCAGGGTAGAAAGCGATTAGGATGAGAGAGGACGAGACAGCCTGGTCCGCTAACGCCTTTTGTACTGCCACCTTGGTGCCGTTGGACCTCAGAACGCGATCCAGGTAGCGGTACCAGAAGTGCAGGAAAGGCGCCGAGACGCTGGTGCCGAAAACGGCGTAGCGTAGGAGCAGCTTCCAGTCGTATGCCTTGGGAGATTCGTCGCCTCCATAGCGGATCAGGATGGTCTGCTGCGAGAACTCGGCGCAGACGTAAAGGGCCGGAAATGAGACCATGTTCGCCAGGAGCGGTCGCTGCTTGAAGATGTCGAGGCATCGTCGAAAGAGGGACGCGATCGTGCTCATTTTGAACGTGTGCGGTGCGCGGTGGTCCCGCTTCGTTGACGGGTCTCGTGGCCGAGCGTCGGATGTGGTGTGCGTAAGATTCGAAGAGCGTTGAGATGGAGGATGAGGCGCAGGAGGAGAAAACAGAACGGATCTGCGTGCAGAACAGATGATCTCAGAGTAAGTCGCAGGCCGCCAACAGAAGCACTGGGTGCTGTTATGTTGGTGATCTCTTCAGTGATTGGGATGCCGCTTTTTCGTGGGCTTCTCTAAAATATTAGATGATGATAATAATAATAATAATAATAATAATAATAATAATAATAATAATAATAATAATAATAATAATAATAATAATAATTATTATTATTATTATTAATATTTGCATACAAAAATGTGATCCTGGGTGGCGTGCACGGCTGTTCAGAAAGGTTAAACCCTTACGCAAATGCGTCTGTCTGCCCGCCACGCAAGATTCGAATTGAAAAAAAAGAAAAAAAAGTAGAAATAAGACGAGAAAAAAATACACAAATTTGTATGCAAGGCCGTAACCCAAGATGTTTTAAAATAAAAAGGAGGGTAGAATGTAAAGTGTAAGCTTGCTCCTACATATATCTATACGAACACACACACGCACACGCACACACACACACGCACTTACACACTACACCACTGTTATGACGCCTGCTGCTGTAAATGTTTTGAGAACAAGCGACACATTGCCACAGTTTCAGTTCGGTCCTGGGGAAGTGGCGAACGTATCCTGAGCGGGGCCGAGTTTAAGTCCTCGATGCTGGCCAAGATCGGCGAGGAACTGTGGCGTTTGGTGCGCGCTTGAATAAGTTCAGGCTGCCCCGATCTCTTGTTACGATCTCGAGGAAAACGTTGTTTTCCTCCTTGAGATGGTCGCAAGGTACGTCCCTTTGAGCAAGGATTCGAGGGGTCGGCAGGTCGGACCCACCCTGGCGACTCTTCTCCGAGCAGCCAGAAAATGCCATTTGAGGTTCTTCAGCCGACTGTCGTAGGGCAACGCAGGGTTGTGTTGGCGGGTAAAGAATGTGGGAGTACCACGCCGCTGCATGCTTTCCAGGCTGTCAACCAAATTTGTTTGATGTGGGCACCACACAGCACCACAGTACTCGAGGTGCGGAAGCACGAGCGTGGTGTATAGAACACGGAAGGTGGTAGGACCACACGCTTTGGAAACCCGTGTGACGAACCCCAAAAGACGTCTGGCTTGGGCAACAGCATTGGCAACGAGCAGAGAGAACGTCAAGTCAAGGGTGAACCTCACACCAAGAATTAGCAATGATGTGACCGATGTAACAGGGATCGCAGACACGGTGTACAAGGTGGCTCCTTAACTGCAGCTGTGACTAACCCGCATGACGGCACACTTGGATGGGTTGAGAAGAAGGCAGCTTGAGTCAGACCCCTGCTGCACTATAGACAGGTTCCGCTGAAGGTTGGGACAGCTTGCGTGAGGTGTATTCGGTGCAAACAGAGTGATGGCGTCAGCATATTGGACTATGTGCGTGTCGATAGATTGTGAAAGAGCGCTGGTGTACGTGGAGAACAGAGTAGGGCCAAGGACGGGCCTTGAGGTACCCCTGCTGAGACGGCGAAACCCTTGGAACGGAATCCTTCTAAGAGGACCTGGTGTATGCGGCCAGTAAGGAACCGAGCTAACCACCGAAGCAAAGGGCCGCGGACACCTGCCCTTCCTAGTTTCCAAAGAAGTATAGCATGGTTCAGCGTGCCAAACGCATAGACAAACTCTAGTTTCACCATATCAGTCTAAAAACCATGGTTAAGGTTGTCACTGACGTAGCGCGTGATCGTAGCAAGTGCCGTCTCACAGCTCCTGTTCTTACTGAAGCCGTGCTGTGTGGGACCAAGGACGTTGTTTTCCTCGTAGAATTCAAGCAGCTTACTGTTTATCATGCGCTCAAACGTGCGACACAGTATAGATGTGATAGACACTGGGCGATAGTTGCATGCAGAGTGTGTTGATTTTTCTCTGCCCTCGTAAATGGGGTAGATGATAGCCAGCTTTCATGTGTCCGGAACAAAGGCATTGTCTGCAAATGATTGCAGCATGTTCAGCAGGGGATGCGAAATAAGAAGGTAAAGCAGCTAGAGGAAGGTGGGAACAAGGTGGTCAGGCCGACGGAGCGTGATGACTTGAGGCGTTCGATGGCGCTTTGTAGATCGTCAGGAGAAAACTGAATGGTGGAGCGCCAGTGGTGGGGCAGATGGTGTTTGCTTCCACTTCATCAACTAGCATGGCCAGACCGAGGTCACCTGAGAGGCTACGGTAGACCAACGAGAACTATGTGGCGAAGAGTTGGGCAATATGTCGGGGAGCCGTTACTCGGCGATCACCGGATAGGGGGCATGGTTTGTGAGAGGTGGACAACTGTCGACTAATTAACACCATAAAACAACTGAGGATCGTCCTTGATCTTTTCGATGATGATGCGTGCATAGTTGTTAGATGCAACGTGAATGGCGGTTTTCAGATGCCTTTGGAGCTGCTTAGCTCTTTGGAATAAGACAAGGCAGTGCATGCGTGCAGCTTTTTAAAACAGAGTCCGCTTCTTACGGGCCATCTATAGTAAATCAGTGGTCATCCATAGGGACCGCTCTCGTCGCGCTGAGCTTGAGGTGCTTGAAACGCACGCTTGCTGAATAGCGGCGACAAGGTAGCACCAGAGGTCGTAGTTCGATACACAGTCAGACCCTGTGGTCTTGATACACCACGGAACAAGGTGTGCCAATTGTGACATATGAGCATAATCTGTGTTGGCATAATTCCAAGTATAGTTCGGGCGATCCGTCTCGTGCGGGGCAGTGTGATACATTATGTCAGCTCAGTTGCGGAGTGGTCACTTCTGGTGGGGCCGGGAAGGAACTCGCAGGCCCTAACTTTCGCAATGTCAGAAACGAACGCCAAATCAAGGAAGCTGGTATTGGCGTCGTTTGAAGTGTGCGCGGGTGACCGACATACCTGAGTCCGGCGGAGGACACTGCGTCAAGAAGAAGATCATCGACTCGATCGCCAGGAAATGCCTCATCATGACCCCACCAGTCAATATGGGCGTTGAAAACGCCCATTATCAGGATGTTTTTGTACGTCATTTTCGCTGCACGGGTAATTGAAGAGTCGAGGTGTTCGTACGCAGATTCTTTCTTGCAAGGAGGACATTACCCCACAAAAAAAAACGGTTAAAAAATTAACCGGAATGAATCCGGAATTTCAGTCCGTCATATGGGCCCATAAGCAAACCGGATCTCTAGAAACCGTAAAATGAACCGGAAATAACCAGTCCGGAAACCTAACCGTAATTGGTCGAAGCGGAAGCTGAACCGTATCTGGCCAATCCGTAGAGCTTCACCGGAGTGGGTCCAACCTTATATTAAACCGTATCAGGTAACACTGGAAAATAATAAAAATAGTTTAATAGAGTGACATACCTACTCTGTTTCACCTTCCGATGTACTGCAGCTGATGCTACAAGCCATCCCAGGAAATCCAGTGCTGAAAGCATGTCACCTGACTTTCCGGTAGGGCACAGCTGCGCGGGGTGTGGCCAGTTATGTGACATGCTCGCCGTGCTTGTTTTTTAGGAATAGCTCGTAGCATCTGCTGCACTGAATAAGAAGGTGAAACAGAGATACCTACACTAGAGAAACCCTTCAACACGTCAGACCCTTAAGCCCAAACCCTTTAGCCCATCAACCCATTAGACGCCCAAATGATTGTGAACCATAGACAAAATGCAGTTCAAAACGTTATTGGGAATTTAAAGCAGACATTTAGTATTACAGGCATATTATAACTCAAAAACACGATAAAAAACAGCGTTTGATCAAACCCGGGCGGAAGCAGCTGTAGACGAAAGAGATCATATCAAATAGGGACAACTGACTTCTTTATCACAAAGAAAAATATATTTCAAAGTACTCACAATGCCGCTGGGCAAACTCCTGATGTACGGTAGTTCAGCTGATAAAACAGAGCAGGTGCACCTAACGGACATATACACAGTCTCAGTAAGCACGTTTAGCGAAAACCACGAACTCTCAAGCAGCACCCGCCACCGTTGAGAAATCCTGAGCAGAGTCAAGGTTTCGTTCATGCATGATGCCGTCGCGGCGGCATCTTCAGCGTATTTTTCGCTCGCTGGATGCTTCTGAAGCCGGACGGACGAAGAGATATCGATCCGTCTTAACAAAACCCAACACTTTTATTCTAAACTACACACACCTCAGCGGAAGGCCGGACTTCCGCTGAAATTCCTCACTTAGAGGAGTTGTTCGATCGAATAAACTGTCAATACGATCCTTATCTGGGAATCTCTCGATCATCGTTCGTAGGCCATAGTGTCATGAGATCGAGGGGTGTGGCTCTTCGTCCGCCGAACATTGCTTCGGGGGTGCTTTCCCCGTGGAAGATGAGACCGTCGCGTGCTGCCGAAACAAGAACGTGGCGATTCTTCACGGAACTGCCTCTTCCGTAAGCTTCAAGAGGGCTTTCTTCGTTTCGCACACCATCTGTTCTGCTTGCCCTTTAGATGCAGGATGGTATGGTGCACTAATGTTGTGCCTGATGCCAGTTTTTTTTTCGTTCCTTATAATTTTGTTTATTTTACCTGAAACAAGATTCGGCGCGTTATCAGAGAAAATTATTGTCGATAGGGCCAAAGTAGCGAAAAGGGAGCGTTGAACGTCAATGGCGCGTTTGGACGTCATGGCATGCATCGTGTAAAGTTCCAACCACTTAGAGTACGCATCGACCATGACTCCGCAGATGCGGATACGTTTCGCCACCCACCGACTGAAAAGTGGATCGTTTTCATTTACTGTTCATGATGGCGCTGGCGGCTGGACTCGAGGAAGACTTCGAGTCTTTCCGCAAAGTTAGCCCCGGTGCCAACACTTTTGTCGAAAGCGGTAAGTGTTCGAAACGTCGACAACGTCGGTAGCGACGTGCTGTGCTTGACACTGGACGCTTACCATTTGCTGAGAAGAAACTTGCTTGTTCGTCTGCCACGAGTTGTCCGACATTAGGTCATCACTGCAACTTCATCTCCCGACCAAACAGGTCTTCATTGTCCGCATGTCCATAGTTAGCAATCATGTGAACTTATAAATTCCCGAACGCTCATCGCTTGCCGTCGCAAAGCGCCGCTCATTCATAGCGTCTTAATTGCAAATAAACGTCTTCCTACTTATTCTGATACTTTTCATCATATTCCTCCTAAGCTGTACTTACAACTTATGTCTGTCGGTACTCCCGAAAATATTGTAAGGGCGTTTGTTTTCTGATAACTATAATGTAACAACCTTTACAACATCTTCCGGATCCCGTGAAACACAATATTTCGTGACGTCACTTTTCAGTCGTCATTACGGAGTTTTAGTAGATCGTTTTCAAAGGCCCGCTACCGCTATGGGCGCGCGCTTCAGAGAATGCATCCAAGTGGCAGCGCGAGCTCCCGCTAGGATAGCGTGGCCTGAAAACACGATCTACTAAAACTTCCTATTATAATGGTAAGGTAAGAACCGTAAATAGCGAAGCAGTTTGCTAGACGTCCGCTTCCACTGGTCTTCGAATATTGAGTCAACTGACCGTGCATTCCTGCAGAATAATGGTTCATTGACAGAATATTGACACGTCAATCAACAATTGATTCCTTCTTGGTAAGATTTCTTGCGAAAGCCTGTGGCAACCGCCGAACCGCATGTCCCTATATCAGAGAAAAATTATTACCCAGCCTGACATTCTCGCATACATGAGTTTGCTGGGCCACGCTATGGGCCTCCTGCGTTGCCCAGGGGGTGCTGCGAAATGGGACTTGTTAGGCCTTGTTTTGGGTAGTACAAACTCGAGCGTCTCAAACTGTCAGGCATGCAGAAGTGTGCCTGCTCTGGTGCGGAGCGCGAGATCACGATGAAAATATAAAGAAACAACAAAAATCCGAACGCCGTCAAAGCTAAGACGCTAAGAGCGCGAGCCATGAGATGCCGTTCCACGCGTTTCAAAGTAGACATGACAAATAAAAATAAAAATGAAAGCGTCGCGGCACAGGTGTTTCGACGTCACCACCCAGAGATAATAGACGCGTACCCTATGGGTGGTGTCATGAATTTGGCACTTTTGATTGTCTTGAGGCGTTGAGTCTGGCCGATTTTTGGCATCCAAAGGTGTTTTTCGTTCTTCAGCACCAGGCAGAATTAAAAAAGCTTGACCAACGTGCCATAAATAGTGGGAGGCTCAATCAGGTGAGCTTGTACTACCCAAAACGAGGGCGCTACGGTGTGTTCAAAGCTTCAGCGCAGGAGGCCTATTGAGCCAGCTGAGCGCAGCTGGCAGCGGCGCCAGCAAGGCCCCAATTGGAACCTGATGGTGCACGAGCCATCCCACCGTGAATCAATATTTCAGCCACCCCACGGTGCGTGTCGCCATCTATTGGTTGAACAAACGCCTTATTCAACCTTACTGAAAAAAATTATATGAATTTATTTCTGATATGTTTATTGGACACCTTTTTCATATCAGAACTTATTATTTCATATCAGTTTCATCTGCCGCATATCAGTTACACTAGGCTAGGTGGCGCTAGGTACCACCCATTTCATGTGCTACAAAAATATTTTTATTTACTTACGCCACCATCTAGATACATTACGCATACCACTAGCATCAGCTGAATATATACATTGAGCGCATACACATACACGGCACAACAAACATGAATACAACAGCACACCAATAACTACTTATGAGCTCTGCGTTTCCGCCTTTTATACAGGTCGTTTTGTAAGTACGGAGTTTTTCGGTGACCACCTAAGCAATAAATAATATTCTCAGCATGTTGGATTTTTTTCAGTAATGTCATACCTCTAAGAGTATTTTGAACGGCTCAAGGGATGAATCTCTTAATAAAAAGTAAACGCTCATGCCGTAATTTTTGAAAGCCAGTAAATCAAGCCGCTCCACTGCGGCAAGTCGTATACTGAAAAACATTATATGAAATTATTTCTGATATTTTTATTGGACACATTCATATCAGTTGGCATATGTTGCATATCAGTTCTTATATGCCACATATCAGTTTTTTGTTATTTCATATCAGTTTCATATATCGCATATCAGTTTTTGGGTATTTCGTATCAGTTTCATACGTCGCATATCAGTTTTTGGATATTTCATATCACTTCTTATATAGATTCATATAATTTTTTTCAGTACGGAAGATGGCTGTCGTGGGACCGCAGCCTTAAACGCAGCCAAGAAGTATCGTACCGCGTGGCAGCAATAGTTCGAGAAACAGCGCTTCGAGTTCGGAGTGTTCCAAATCATCGCGGCGTACCGCTTTGAGTCTTGAAGGGACAGCAATTAGTACACCTCCTCCTCTGCTCCGTGGGTCTTTGCGGAATACAGCGTGCAACGAAAGGTCAAAAAGCTCACCGCCCTTTACGCCAGGGTCGAGCCCAGACCCCATGAGCATTAGTACCGCTTTAGGCGGCAATGCCAACCTCCGGACACAGAGCGAGTTGCGCGGCCGGAACACGGATGGCGCCACTATGGATGTGTACAGGAGCGCTCGCGTGGTCGGAGGCGCTCATTACTAAAAACTAAACAAAACAATAATGAATCAAACTTCATTCAGCTCTAGTTATGACTGCATATTATTCCACTAAATACAAATTACGTAGTCTTAAAAATATGACATATTTTTTTTAAAGTTTGTGTCAATATCACACTCTCGAAATTTTGCCTTTTTCTGTTTTTTGCGTTTCTAAAACGAAACTGCTGCCTCTGCGCATGCGCGCTTTCGCTCTGCGCGTTCTGAAACCGGTGGACCGTTGTGGAGGCGTCCGTGGGTCTGCTCGGTGCTTTCGCGCTTTCGCTCGCCTTCGGTGCGTCAAGCGTCGGCGCCTCGATCATCGCACTGCGCGAGCCTCGCACTTTCGGGCGAGTGGAAAGCTTTTCGTGTCTTTGAGCTACCTCATCCGTGCGGTTACGCAAAGTGGTGCCCAAGCAGCGTCGGGGACAAGAAGCACCGGTTCGTTCGGATCCCAACTGACGACGGTGAGTTTGAAAGTTTTCACCCCAATTGAAACATTTCCTAAGCTGATCTTCCAGCCACAAATTGCACCATTTGAGGGTTTTGTACTCTTTTAGGTAATTGAATATATCGTTTCATTTTTGAAATTTACAAAATGTCAACGTGATTTCATTGCGATGCACAGATTTCGGCGAGCGTTCTTATCACGGTTTTGTGGATGAAGACCGTCCTGCAAATATTTTGTGATCTGTAGACTGTTGGCGAAATATCACCTCTTCTACCTCTCGTCGATTTCGTGCACAACAGTGTAGATCCCCGTCGAGTAAATTGTAGTCAATATATAAATATTCTTCTCCCAGTTTTATAATATTTCAGAGTTCATATCTTATAATATCTGCCCGTATTTATTAATGTATCTCGTGTAGATTCATTTTACAGCCCTGCGACTAGTTTGCCACGTTTTATTTCTTTCAGAAATTATTAGAAAGCTGGATAGTAAAATAGTTTAACTTCGGAAGGCACTTTTAAAATCTCGAAAGATTTACGCCAAGAGTGGCAGAATGCAGACAGCAGAGCTTGATCGCGAGATGTGCTATCCGTCCTTCTATGTGTAATTCTTGCGCAAGTTTTTACACCTACCGACGCACTCCCCTCAAAACAATTAAAACTCACATTAGGCATTTTTTTTCTCGTTTGTTGCACATAAAATAGCAACATTTGCATTATGTGTTGTTGTTTTTTGTGTATCCATACAGATTCTCAAGGCATGAAAATCACTCCAACAAGCATCAGGGACAGGGAACCCCAATAAACAAAAGGTAGTGTCCGTGGTCATTTTTTTGTGAAGTGCACTTGATTGCTGGCCAACCTATCAAGCTGAATATGTAACCATCAGCATGCTAGGTTCTGCCATAGTGATCTATGCAGTCTAATCTATGGTCAACTGTAATGTAAAACGAGAATAGATGGGGCAAAGAGGATGATAACAAAAACAAAAGGATAGTAGGAACAGCCCTATGGAATGTTTCGTAGCCCTGTTTCTGTTCTGCAAGTGTATGTGTTGAGACGAGACAAACTAATGCGTTCTTACATTGTCCTGTGCAGATCCTGAGAAGATAGAGAACACACAGACAGCAAAAATGAGAAAGAACAATGAAGTGGCTGGTTCACCCCATGGGCATCATAGGATCTCAGTGGCCACACCAAGAGAACCTGGTTCAACTCATGGTTCAACTTGACGGCACAAGTGACAGGTATCGGAAGTTCATCAAGAGGCCAAGAGAAATGAGAAATACCCATCTGGTCTACAGACAGCAAGGTCTACATAGTATTAAGGAATATGTCTCTAAAAATTTTGGTTCAGGTCTGTAAGTGAGCAACAAATAAGTTTGCCTGAATAACAATGCATTGTGTTAACTTTTTATTTGCATGGACCAGTCAGAATGACACGAGCTTTCAACTGGGCATGAAATCTTTCGGCTGTGCTTCTTGAGCCCTTGAGAGACAATGTTGTCCACTGCATCAGCAGGTTGCTCCTTGCATGATATTTATGGAGCAAAATCATAGACTAGCAGAAGCCTCTGAGCATCCACTTTGTTCAGACAAGTTGTTAGCCTGCTGGTGGCCAAGAACCTTTAGGCAGCTTTTTTTTGTTTTTTTGGGATGGGCGGGGGGGGGGTAGCTAGTGAGGGGTGAGATCGGCTGCTTCCAACCAGTGATACCAGGAACTTTGGCAGCTAGAATTCACAGAGGCCTCGCCAACCTTACGCGCTAGAGTTTCACTCTTTGAGAACTCAAATTTGGCTGGACAAAAGCTGACCCACTAAAGTTTGCGTTATTGTCTTATTACACAGGTTGAACAATTGATATTTTATCATAATGTATGTTCGGTTGGTATTTGAGATTCCACAACCAATAGCCATTTAAATATATTTTTAGACATACCACACCGATAGGGCAGTTTGCATACAATTCTCCGGCAGGGCTGCATATTTACTTCACACTGGGTTTGCTTCTATATAACACATATCAGAAATTATAATTATTGTTGACGAGGGTAGAAAGTTGGGCAAGTTGGTGATTCATAATGATTAAATTGCGCAACAAGACGATGAACACAGAAGAAGACAGCGCTTCTTACAACTGAACTTTCTTTCCACTGCAGCTCGGTATATATTACTGGCAACAACACAAACAAGTTTGGAAATATAAACAGATACACATAGAAAATCATCATAAAAAAGAAAAAAACTTCAGACAAGTTGTTGGCCTTTTTATTATTTTTTATGATGATTTTTACGATGTGTATCTGTATATCTTTCCAAACTGGTTTGTGTTGTTGCCGGTAATATATACCGAGCTGCAGCGGAAATAAAGTTCAGTTGTAAGTAGCGCTGTGTCTGTGTCTTCTTCTGTGTCCGTCGTCTTGTTGCGCTTTCTAATCATTATAATTATTGTGTTTTCATGCCACAGAAACAAAAATTTCTGTTTGCTATCACAATATTTTCTCTTTAATATGGACATCTTCAGTCCCCAAAACAATTCTCCACAATGTTAGTCATCCATAATCATGAATCAATGCCAAGATCACAAATAAGAAACAATGAAGGTGGTATATATGTTCTTCATTTTTGTCATCTGCAACTGTTAGGGAAAAAACTGCAAATTATTCAGGCTGGAAACCCCTGAAAATTTTAACCATTGTCAGTCACCATTGTCTCATCTGAGAGTGGTGAAGCTCTGGGTAAATTCTGTAACCGAAGAGCTTTACTAGTCTGTTTTGTCTCACTAATATTTTTTCTTTTGTTTTTCCCCCTTTTTTTGCGTTTATCTTTACAGAGACCACGATAAAAATATAAAACACATGTATTTACCCATTTCGTTCCCAACTCCGTGTGTTTCTTCAATTTAACGTCAGCCCCCGAAAATATGACGTATATAGTGGCGTGACCGAAACGATCGACCATGTTAGCGAGACATGACTGTATTGTGTTTTTCAATCGCGAAAACAGATATTCTCGGGCCATAGTTGCATTTGAGTTTACGAAACCTCGTGAAAAAGCGCTATGTCGTGTTCGCGCTAACAGTGTCGCACATTTTATCTTCACTGTAGCACCTCTTGCTAACGTAGATACTGCGCGCATTATTAATTTTTTTTCCGCATAGCAACGCTTGTTCAAAGTGACAGTGTAAATTGTTTTTCTTTGTCATGCAAATGACTGAATAAATGTGTCAACGAGTGCGAAAAATGCTGCATCTGTTTCGATTCCCTGGAAGACGCCGACGACAAGTAACGGACTGTCAACTGCTGGACACAAGGTAGGGAAGCAGAACTTACAATTCTTTGCCATAACAAGAGGCATGGCACGCGCGAACCGTAAATTTCCAACCAAAACCTACCGCGGTACCGGCGGTACCGCGGTAGGGAGCAGCTGCAGGGCACGGCGGAAGGTCTGCGCCATGTTGGATTTTGAACGGCTTCGCCTTCGCAAACGGCTAGGAAGCCGCTGAAGCTAGCTCGACAGCGTCAAATGTCATAATTAAAACGTTAGCGTTCCATTTTATAAACATGATTAGTGTTTCTTATTTTAGTTTCGCAATCTATCGATAGAGCAATGGGTCGCCGATTCGTTGCAGTAATGAGCGCCTCCGACCACGGAAGCGCTGCTGAGCGCCCAGTTTACCCAGAAATCGACTCCATTGGGTCTATGGCAGTAACCGGGCACTGGCAATGCCGCCACCGTCCTGCGCAAGTCGGTAACCTTGTTCTTCACACTGCGCGGCACTTGGTATACCAGAGTGTGAGACTCTTGTTGGTGCCGCACGAGGCAAAAATTGTTGTGTGTATGCTTATACAGCCGGAGGTTTGTCTGCCTCAGTGGGCGTCTGGTGTATCAGCTGTAGATGAGCAATTTAGCCAGTGCGGTACAACCACTAACCATGTCAACCTCAGAATTCGCCACTTTTGCTAGAGAATACGGCTTTCAACATATAACCTCGAGCCCTCACTATCCACAAAGCAATGGACTTGCGGAGGCTGCAGTGAAAATAATAAAGAGCTCCATGAATAAGACAAGAGACACGTATGAGACCCTGCTGGGCGTTTTCAGATAAGATCGAACAACCATGTCCGGTGACCATTTTTAATTTTCATGAAAAAAATATATTTTGCTGGCTTTATGCCCAGAAGCATAAAACCAATCCTTGTTTTCGAAAAAAAAATTTGTCTTTGTGAAAAAATTTGTAAGCACCCACTCAGTCTCGTGCACGTTTTGCGTATCGCGCGATGTTGACATTTCGGGCGGCTTTCCCCCAAAAACTGTTCTGGCTACGGGTCTTGAAATATTCACTGACAAATTAGGCATAGGAAGGATTGACAAAAAGTATTAATCACCGAGTATTAGGGCAGTTATTTTGAGAAAAAAATCGCAAACACGGCACATCGCGCAATAACGCTCTGGATTAAAGAATATTTTTCTCCGTATCTATAAAAGCTAAGGTCTTCAAACTTTGCCAGTGTGTTGCCCTGTATATTGTTCATCCTTGCGTAAAATATTGCTATCCTGGTTAGTGGGAGAAATTTACAAGAATTGCTCACACAGGGGCGTTTAACTAAAAATGCATTACTTTGAAAATCATTTAAAAAAAGGCCATCTTTAATTTTCTTTAAACTCTCTGAAATTAATGTTTATATTATGTACTAACAGAGTCTGCAAAAACATGATGCAATATATGTGTGGCTTTCAAGTTATAAAGCGAGAAACATGGCCAAATTGACGCTAATGTGTTGCCATAAATGGGGCGTGCACATACCCGTTCTTCACAATTTCATTATTATTAAAACGTGTAAAAATGCTACAGGGTGGTCAGGAAAAGACAAATTGACAGCACAGAGGTGGACGGTAGTTTTGAAAGGAAAATTCCTAATACATTTTCGTACAACCGACCCAAAAATGCCCATGGGCCGGAGCGATCGAGGTGCGCCACCCTGTAACATGCTTCGCGGTGCCTGTTTGAACAGCCGGCGTATAGCGTCTCCGTCTACGCGACGTAAAGGAAGCAACCGGAACGACTTTGCAAACAGATCAGCCTACAACCTTGGCGGTAACATGATATAGGAAGTAGGGCGCGGCAGAACCTGAACCTGCGCCGCCTGTGAGCGCCAATAGATCCGCCGCCGTGGAGGGCCGCACAACGCGTAGAAAATAAAGATACATAAAAAAAGAAAAAAATATTTGCGATTGAATGAGAATGTCTGTAACTTGATTTATAAGACAACGGTGTGGAGAATTGTGAAATCCAATTTCGGTATGCCCATGTGACCTACCTAAGTGATGGTGCAACAAGCCACTTTGAGAACAAGTACCAACTACACGAGCTGCAGAGCCACAAATACACGTCAGCGAGGTGTATTTTTTCCGCAGCTTGACATGGCAAGAGTGCCTGTGATTGAATCGGGGGTCGTGTCAAGCACCAGACAACGTGGTACAGCCACCGACGGCCCACCAAGTAGGTGATCAAGTCGGCGTCAGAGATGGTTGCCCCACTGAACACGAAACTGCCGAACGTGAAACTAATCCACCTCCCGAAAGCTGACGTCAAAGCGTTCAGGGACATGAAAGTAAAGGACTGGGACTCTGTTTCCGTTGTGCGTGGAATTCAGTCCTGTCACTTCTGGCAGTGTACGCGGTGCGAAACTTCGCAACTACAGCTGTTTTAGCAAGAACAGTAGCCGCAGAAAAGATATATATTTAAAAGTAAAGCCTCCTATGGCTGCGAAAAGCAGATCGAGGTCGCGAGCTTGTGGTGCCACTGAGAAGAAACGAATAGTGATCGCTGCAGGCAAACCGAGAAACAAATTTCCTTTTCGGAATGCCAGGAGAGCGCCGTGACCGACTCAGATCAGCGTCCGGCAGAAAGAATTCACGCGACAAGCTCCGAATGTGCGCACAGGATCTTGATTAATTAAACTAGTTTCAATTGTACCAGCTTTAAACATGTGTTCTTTCTTATCACGATTTAAACGTCAGCAGCCCAGCCTCCCCACGAAGGGTAGGCTCCGAAATTCACTGATCCGAGAAATCTGTTATTTAAATTGTTGACTTGTGCTTCAAACTCACCTGTAATCTTTTGTATGAATTCTAATTTTTCACGAATTCCTGTCACAGTGCTTTCTCTTCACAGACTTCCTACATTTTATCGACCCCTTGCTTGCCCTTGTTTGAAATTGGCAACGTCCTATCTTTCTCCACTCCCGTTACGTCAATTCTGTATATTTAAAACCCTGTGAAATAAAAAATAAAATATTGCAATGCATTTTTGAAGGGCCTGATGGGACAGAATATGAGCCTTGATCTGTGAAAAGTAGAAGAAAAATTGCGATGGCCTTCATTTTAAACTGATTTTCCAATTATTGCAAAATCGGTAACCTGTTTAAATTTCAGTGTATTTATTTTAGAAAGGTTATTGTTTTCAATTTCAATGACAATTTATGCAAATATGAAACAGACGCGTTGAAATCATTTAAATAATTTGAATTTCCAGTCTTTTAAGATCCGGATCATAAAGGTCTAAATTGCTTCGTAATCGATAATACATGTTTACCTCCTTTTATTTTATGTAGAGTCTCTGCACAAAAAATATTAAACCTAAGACGACAGCAGTTTTTCTTTGGTAAACTATCCAAAAGGACGATTTCGCAAAAGTCGCAAAAACGAGAGCGTATACCGACTGCGACTTTGTGATTTTGTTTTTCCTCAAGAGAAATTTTATTTTCCGCAAAAATGTTTGAATATGTTTTTGCGCTTGCACAACAAATAAAACATATATCCTTTGCTAAAAATTAAAAAAAAATGTCGACCGGACATGGTCGTTCGATCCTATCGGAAAACGCCCAATACAAACAATCTCAGGCAATCGGATTTTTTTTTTTTTGCTTAAAGGGCAACTCTGCTCAATACCGAAGATTTCAGGATAATGAGTGATTTCGAATCAAAAGGGCCCTACTAAAAGACACTACGTTATTTGCTTCGCGAAAAATGGGATATATATTTTTAAATCTAATTTTAAACACGAGCGGAAATCGAAACCGAAACTTCGGCGCCGTCCGGCAACATTGGCCTCGGGCCGCCAAGTACATGGCCATCACGTGGTACGAGATGTCACGTGATCCTCGGCCGAACGACGGGCGGGTTGGGGGCGGGCGTGTGGCAGGCGCGAGTGTCAGTCTGCTCTGCACCGCACTCTTCGCCACGTTTTGGTGTCGACGGCGTTCGACGTCTGCACAACTGCGGCATAAGTCTGCGCACGTGGTGTCCATAGTGTGGACGAAACTCTGAGAGGCAATAATCACAAACGGTGAGACGACGACAGTGGTTGTGACGCGAAAGACAGCGGTAACGGCGGGACCACGGCGGGCGGCCGGTCTGCTCCCAAAAGCGAACTGCGCAGGCGCGTACGCCAATCACGTGGACACCGCTGAGCGCAGAGAGGCAACGTTGCTGACGTCATGCGCTTCGCTCGATCGGAGAAGTAAAAACAAGCAAAAGGGAGCCACGGAGATGACGTTTAGCTCAATGTTGGCTCCGCCCATGCCGTAGCCTTGACTGCACTGTTGGTTGCGCCTGAATTCGCCCGCTCGAGTCAGCCGATTTCGGCAACTTGGCGAGTTGCAAAGTTTGCCGGACCGTTTAAGAAACATTTAGAAAGAACTGCGTCGTAATATTCGGCGTCTGGTCTTCCTAGGCGATGCTGAAGAGGACTGCATTGCTTTTTCAAAACCAAAAATGAAGCGGAGTTGCTCTTTAAGTATCTTTTTTATTTTCTACGCGTCGTGCGGCCCTCCACTGCGGCGGATCTATTGGCGCTCACAGGTGGCGCAGGTTCAGGTTCTGCCGCGCCCTACCTCCTATATCATGTTACCGCCAAGGTTGTAGGCTGATCTGTTTGCAAAGTCGCTCCGGTTGCTTCCTTTACGTCGCGTAGACGGAAACGCTATACGCCGGCTGTTGAAACAGGTACCGCGAAGCATGTTACAGGGTGGTGCGCCTCGATCGCTCCGGCCCATGGGCATTTTCGGGTCGGTTGTACGAAAATGTATTACGGATTTCCTTTCAAAACTACCGTCCACCTCTGTGCTGTCAATTTGTCTTTTCCTGACCACCCTGTAGCATTTTGACACGTTTTAATAATAATGAAATTGTGAAGAACGGGTATGTGCACGCCCCATTTATGGCAACACGTTAGCGTCAATTTGGCCATGTTTCTCGCTTTATAACTTGAAAGCCACACAAATATTGCATCATGTTTTTGCAGACTCTGTTAGTACATATTATAAACGTTAATTTCAGAGAGTTTAAAAAAAATTAAAGATGGCCTTTTTTTTAAAATGATTTTCAAAATAATGCATTTTTAGTTAAATGCCCCTCTGTGAGCAATTCTTGTAAATTTCTCCCGCTAACCAGGACAACAATATTTTACGCAAAGATGAACTATATACAGGGCAACACACTGGCAAAGTTTGAAGACCTTAGCTTTTATAGATACGGAGAAAAATATTCTTTAATCCAGAGCGTTATTGCGCAATGTGCCGTGTTTGCGATTTTATTTCTCAAAATAACTACCCTAATACTCGGTGATTAATACTTTTTGTCAATCCTTCCTATGCCTAATTTGTCAGTGAATATTTCAAGACCCGTAGCCAGAACAGTTTTTTGGCGGAAGCCGCCCGAAATGTCAACATCGCGCGATACGCAAAACGTGCACGAGACTGAGGGGGTGCTTACAAATTTTTTTCGCAAAGACAAAATTTTTTTTCCGAAAACAAGGATTGGTTTTATTTTTCTGGGCATAAAGCCAGCAAAATATTTTTTTTCATCGAAATTAAAAATGGTCACCGGACATGGTTGTTCGATCTTATCTGAAAACGCCCTATCCACCAACTCATGTTTACAAACAAACCGGAGCGCCCGCAGCGCCCCTAGCGGACGCCACCGGCGCCGCGCATGCGCGGTGGGGGTGTGGGCAACAAGCTCGTCGTCGCCCATAAACAAACCATTGAAATGCGATGTTGTCGGCGTTGGTGTGAGTCCCCCTGCCCTTTATTGCTTTCGAATTGTTGATTCTACGTCTTCCTGGCAATGTCTGACTACATGAGCGGCGTCAGCGAAATTAACGAGGCTCGTTACACCGCAAAACTTCGCGTGAATAATCTGACATGCGGCGATTCATTCCGCGTGGACGCCGCAGAATGTACGCTAAAGCCTGACTCACATGATGAGATTTTGCTCGCAATTTTCAGTCGCGAAGTCGCTCGGGCTGCAAAAGCGTGAACCGTAGCTGAGATGGTCGACGTCAATACTGAAAATCGCAAGCAGAATCGGACGAAGTGAATCAGGCATAACAAGTCGGTGATGGCCGCTGGTAACAATAATCAACATCTCCTTGTATCTACTGTTTACGTGGAGCCTGCTTACCAACCTTGAAACTTAAGTCTTTTGAGGCCTGCACTTACTTCTTATCGCAAGTACCGGGCCAACATTTCGTCTACGGGCCGGTGTCGTCTAAAAGAGCAGACGACAAGCAGAAGTGTTTGAAAGAGCAGACGACAGTTCGAACGATCAGACGGCCGTTCGAACTTCAAGACGCACTGAACGTAGTCCGCAGGTGGGCCGTACAACTTGACGGTTTTCCGGCGTTTATGTTGGAACAAAACAAATAACTCTGATGACCACAAGTATCCGTGAATTCAACCCAAAGTGCTTCCCCCAAGCAATTGTGGTCCGGCGGCGTCTGGTTTACCATTTTTACAGCACATATCCACGGTCTCGGACGAACCGAGAACATGAAAACTGATCTTCAAACCTTTCTCGACTCTTTTAGTACAGCCCCAGTCGCGGCGGTTTGACGAAAAGGCATGTTTTCGTCAGGTTCCTTTCAAAACAACGCAGGAATCAACCTTACTAAAACCACTCAGTTGGGAAACTGCCATAGAGACTGCTCTCAGAAAGTGGCACCAATCCGTCCACGAGAACCGAGCTAATGGCGATCACAACGCCGCCATTTCTCCCGCAGCGGCCAGTCGAGGATCTACACGTGACTCCCTTTTGATTGTAATCGGCCATTTTGGGCCAGAACAGATACTGTGGAAAGGGCTTCGAGGTACCGCCCCTCTCTCCCAGGCGGAGGCGCCGCTGAATACCTCTAGGTTAATATGCGCCTAGCTCGGGACGCGCTACCTGAAATCCCCGCTGAGGCACGGTTGTATAAAAACAATATTAATTGTACTGAAAAACTTGCAGACTAAAAGTTTTAAAAAACAACACGCGCCCCCTGTTTTGTACTAATCTCCAATAAACATTACTACAAAAAAGTTTTTTTCGCAGGTTTTTACGCAAAAACATGCTTTCTAAAAGCTCAAGGCGACTACAGTTAAGACAAATGATACAGAGTGGCGCAGTTGTCGCATTTAGCTCGGTCACGGTGGACGCCAGCGGCCCAGGTTTCAACGGTGAGTTTCCCAACTGAGAGTTCTAGTAACGTTGGCAGGAATACACGCCTCATATGGGGCCTTCCGCCCACAGCCCCAGACCGGAAGTGCGACCGACGCGCCACCACCGCGCCGTGACGTAACAGAGATGAGTTCGTGGCGCGGTGGTGGCGCGTCGGTCGCACTTCCGGTCTGGGGCTGTGGGCGGAAGGCCCCATGCGAGGCGTATATTCCTGCGTTGTTTTGAAAGGAACCTGACGAAAACATGCCTTTTCGTCAAACCGCCGCGACAGGGGTTCTACTAAAGGAGTCGAGGAAGGTTTGAAGATCAGTTTTGATGTTCTCGGTTCGTCCGAGACCGTGGATATGTGCTGTAAAAATGGTAAACCAGACGCCGCCGGACCACAATTGCTTGGGCGGGAAGCACTTTAGGTTGAATTCACGGATACTTGTGGTCATCAGATTTATTTAATTTGTTCCAACATGAACGCCGGAAAACCGTCAAGTTGTACGGCCCACCTGCGGACTACGTTCAGTGCGTCTTGAAGTTCGAACGGCCGTCTGATTGTTCGAACTGTCGTCTGCTCTTTCAAACGCTTCTGCTTGTCGTCTGCTCTTTTAGACGACACCGGCCCGTAGACGAAATGTTGGCCCGGTACTTGCGATAAGAAGTAAGTGCAGGCCTCAAAAGACTTATGTTTGAAGGTTGGTAAGCAGGCTCCACGTAAACAGTAGATACAAGGAGATGTTGATTATTGTTACCAGCGGCCATCACCGACTTGTTATGCCTGATTCACTTCGTCCGATTCTGCTTGCGATTTTCACTATCGACGTTGACCATCTCAGCTACGGTTCAGGCTTTTGCAGCCCGAGCGACGTCGCGACTGAAAATTGCGAGCAAAATCTCATCATGTGAGTCAGGCTTTAGCGTACATTCTGCGGCGTCCACGCGGAATGAATCGCCGCATGTCAGATTATTCACGCGAAGTTTTGCGGTGTAACGAGCCTCGTTAATTTCGCTGACGCCGCTCATGTAGTCAGACATTGCCAGGAAGACGTAGAATCAACAATTCGAAAGCGATAAAGGGCAGGGGGACTCACACCGACGCCGACAACATCGCATTTCAATGGTTTGTTTATGGGCGACGGCGAGCTTGTTGCCCACACCCCCACCGCGCATGCGCGGCGCCGGCGGCGTCCGCTAGGGGCGCTCCGGGCGCTCCGGTTTGTTTGTAAACATGAGTTGGTGTATAGACTAGGGGTGTCGCGAACCGGCCGAGGTTCGAGTTCGACCAGGTTCGACTTTTTCGAACTTTTAGTGGAAAATTCGACGAACCTTGTATTGAGGTTCGACTCGTGTGCGCATGCGCGACAGGCTGGCCAGTTGGTTTCGGATTGGATAGTGATGGCTAAGGGACAAATTAAGGGCAGCGTTGATTGGTTATTTCAGTTAATACAGTACAAAAACAAATAAGTTATTAACTTCTTCAGTGATTAGAATTGGTTTCTTTTAATTGCAACTGTTTATAAAATAAAATAACCATTTTCATAAAAAAAGTTCTCCAAACTTAGACATGCTTGTATCAAGGTCTGGCCACACTGTCCACAAAGTCGAACCGGTCGAATCTGGTGAAAAGTTCGAAGGTTCGTCGAACCGGTTCGACCCAGTCGAACCCCGAAAGTTCGACCTAAAAATCTGGTTCGACAAAAGTTCGCGACACCCCTAGTATAGACCTTTCCAGCGGCAGTCTCGAACGAAGCGACTTACAGCGCGCGTCCCTGGTTTCGAGAGGGTACGTCAGTGTTGCCCGACTGCGCTGAGCTGTGGGTTTTCTAGTCAGTGGGCTGTGGCTGCCTGCGTAGGCGCACTTCCGGACGTTGGTGGGGGCTAAATTGCCGCGTTCTATTTATTATTTGGTGTTCTATGGCTAATAGAATTTCTCGGGGTTTTCAAGAATGCATTGTACTAGTTTTGGGAACAAAAACAAAGAAATGAAAGCTGTTTTGGTGAGTCCGTACGCGACAGAACAAATTCAACTGGAATGTTTGTTTCATTTCATGTTGATCTTTTTACGGCACCGTACACTAAGCCGTGTCAATCTACAAAGGTCTTAACCGTCGAAAATATTTGACCACACAGGATATCTGAACTGCATGGATGTTCCCCTCCCACAACATGAAATTCAACGAGTCTCATCAATCGAACAGCATATATTGTACGTACCCCACGGTGTCGCGTTATCCGAACAGGATTTGAGAAAAAGGTCTCAAATAACACAGCATATCCAATTTACAGTGTCGACGATAGTCACTTCACGACGATCGGACGGAATCCGGCGTGTTTTGGGGCACGTTTTGAAGAGAGCTGCTTTTTTGAACAGCATCGAAGCAAATGAACGAACGTGTCTATTCCGTACCCACACCCCGGACCCAACCCTATCAGCAATTTTTTTTTTTTTTTTGCGAAACCCGGAACAATGCCGGAAAGGCTTTTTGGAGATTATCTCAACGGAAATAATCCGTCAAGAACGTCGAACTGCCTGCGTCGCGGGCTGCTTGACGTTCGCTCTCTTCGTTCGCTTCCCGCGGAGGCCGAGCAGGCTACGAGCCCTGGTATTCCCTGGTTGTCACAGCGCAAGATAACACACAAAGGGTAAGCATCCTAAACAGGCAAATAAAGTAAAAACTTTCAAGGAAAGCCGGCAAACTCCGAATGCACAATGCAGGTGGGGAGCCACGCTGACCGGGTTTCCACCGGTGGCAATCAGTTCGTCGAACGACGTTTCATGGACAAATCGTTTCGTCGACAGTGCGATGTTTCATCGACAGATCGTTTCGTGGAAACGAGCGTCCGCTCGTTTCGTCGACAGACGTTGCGACGTTTCGTCGACAGCTCGCTCTGCCAGCTCCGCCAGCTGCACCTCCTCGCGGCCTCTGCGCCTGCGCGGCGAGCGGCCTTGTGCTGGATGGATGGATGAAAGATGGCCGACTGGGCCAAGTAGGGCGAACCAGTGCGCAGCCATATCTTGCCTCACCGACTTAAACCATCTCAATTTTTTTCCTCCTTTTTTTTCGGGGGGGGGGGGGGGAGGGGGGTGTTATTGATCGCACCGATGTCGGAACTTACGATTTCTATGGTTTCGCTCGTGTGTTTGCCCAAACCTTTGGGGAAGCGTTGCCAAAGACGGAAAGTTTTGTTCTCGACCACTGCTACGCTTTCGGCAGCATACGTGATCGAGGTGTCTGTGCGTCATCGAATGCAAGTTGCAACCCTTCGCTGGCTGGATTGGTTTTGCTCTGTATGTTTATACAGCCTTGACGGAGATGCGCCTCAACGGGCAATCGTTCTCTTAGCTGTAGATGAGAAATTTAGCCAGTGCAGTACAACCGCTAACCTGGGGTTTTTAACGTGCATCACGCAGTAGTGATCACATGAGCGCGTGCCGGTACGAAACTCATCCAGATCGAAACGGGCGGGGGCGGCGGGGATCGAACCCACGAGGTTTTCAGCGCAAGCTTTCGCTCCACGCTCCGAGCTGAGACACGTTAGCCCACTCGGCCACTTCCTCCCCCTTCGCTGGCTGGCCGCCGGCACTTCGGCTGTTTTCACGAAGTGGCAGAGTTTTTCCAGAGCAAGTGTATCTTTCCGCGCGTCGCGTCTTTTGGTAGAATCCTCAAGAGCCAGCTGAGCATAGCATAGATAGTCCACACGTCAAAAAACTTAAAATCTTTGAAAAAAGAAAGAAAAAAAAATTGAAAGAAAAAGCGAGGCCTGTTCGCGTGTACACAGCATTTTATAGTTGAAAATGGCATAAAATCGGTTGTTAAGCTAATTGGCACCTGGTCTTAGCCGCGAGCAATAAAGTTTGGAGGAGACTGAGCATTCGGTTTCGCGTAGTTTACTTTTACGGTAATAAAACACGGTTCTTTTTCCTCCAAACACCGGGTATTCAACGTACTGTACTTACCAGACCGCATACGATTTTTATATTTTAGCATATTTAGCTTCTAGATATTAAATACCACAATAGGTGTGCATATGTTATGTCTGTACTGAAATTTTGCATGCACATAAACCAATGTGTGACCAAAAAGCATAATATTTGGAAGCCGCTTTTATATGCAAAGAGGTGGGTCACAAACTCGCCCCTGGTATCTGTCTGCTAGCATCGATAAAAACAATTGAATGTCGCGCCTGAGGACCAGTCGGCTGCTGCCGACAGGTCTCGTCTAGTGGTACTACCAGTACTACGGCTTACAAGGCCTTGGATGTGGCGGCTGCTCGAAAGGAGCTATATAATGCATTAAAGGGGTTATGACATGCCACAAATAAAATATGAGATAACTATACTGCTAGGACCCATTGTATGTTCCTATAATCCTGCTCAATTTGTTTTGAAAACGGCACGATAGTTTCGTGGATAAATCGATTTATATGCGGGTCCCTCGGAGGGGCAGATCCGGGCGTAGCTGGCGGCTGGTGACGTAGCCAGCCTCCAGCGCGGCGTCCCCTTGCACGCACTCACAGACTTGGCTCTCTTGGCGTCTCGAGCCTCAGCTTCCTCGTTTACCTTCCACGTTTCGAGCATGCGGTCCGTGACGATTACGTATACGGCATCGCTCGCCTTGTCAAAGTGTTCGACATTGATCGCAGCAGCGATGAGTGATTGCTATCAATCAACTTATCAAGAGATGTTGGAAGCTGTTCATTTGACTGCGCCCCGCTGGCGACCAGCTCCAGCGACGACGAGTTACGGACGAACTCGCCGTGGTCACCGTCGTTCGGGGATATCTCGCAGGCGCATGCAGGGTTGAATAAAGGTCAACGGGCTGGGGGCGAGAGCGAGAATAGCTTTCGGGTTACCGAGCTGCGTGAGCGGTTTTGTTCGTACCGCGGCGAGGAGAGGTTGGGCGATCATGGGGGCGCCTAGAATGAGAGAGTGTTCATGGTCACGTGGTTTATGGACACCATGGTGTGACTAACTTGGGCAGTGTTGCCTGGTCGCCAGATGAAAATGATAAAAATTCGTAAATTGAATATTGCAATTATCAGAGCTCTAAAAATCGCGTAACTTGGTGTATATGCTAAGTAGCATATGAGCATTCCATTTCAAGAATAATCTATCCGTTTAATGTCCGTGTCATAACCCCTTTAAAGGTGTAGGGAAACGAAATTTCAGCGCTCATTTTCTAGCTTGAATGTGTTGCATGTTGTACCCTAACCTCAAAAACACCAGTCTTCCGTTGAAAGGCACAAGAAAACTAATTTTAAAGCTAAATAAACGATCTTCCAATGTGCACCTGGTGGATGCATGCGGAGCCTATTTGGGAGGTAGTCTAGCAACGTTGTGGAATCTGCTACGTAGTCGTGACGTAGCAGATTCCTCTGGCGCAGCGCCGCTCTTTGGCATTTCAACATTTTCCTTCTTAGCTTTCCTCCCCAACTCACAAATCGCGAATTGAACCAAACAGTCCAAGAAGACGGAAAGGGTGGACTCTCCTCTTTCTCGGACCCTCGTTTGTGCAGCCGGATGCAGCCATTCTCCCCCTAGAAGATTAGCCAGTCGCTCAAAACTCGGACAAAAGTTGCTTTCCCCACCCCGTTCAGCCCTAAGCTGACAGTGCTGTGGAAGCTACGTGCTTCTTGGGCCAGCCACACGCTCGTCACCCCACGGGCACTTCGAACGGCTCGGTTGTAACGCGATGACGCTATTGACGCCACCACAACGCTGACAACGCCACCAAGGGCAAAGCTCATAATCCCGCCAGCCTTGCTACGTCACGAATGCGGGGAAACTTTTCTTTCTGTTTTTGTTTGCGCCGGATATCCCATGACGCATCGCGCCCTCCGTTCGCTTCTCTTCGAGCGCTCGCTCGAGTGCACCGTTTGGAACGAAAAATATAGCCAATCGTTCAAAATACAAACCTGCGATTATGAATTACGGTTATTACACGTCATGCTTGACCCATTTCCGAACGAAATTTGAAAATTTCAAATTTCGGTTCAGTATCCCTTTAAGTTGCTTATTTGATATCAACTATGGTTTACTTTGTGTAATAAGACTAAACTTGGGGTAATGTTTTATTTATCTACTACCAATTCTAGTGTTGTTTTATTATTATTATTATTATTTTTTTTTTTGCTTTGCAATGTAGCGTTTTTAGGTTTACTCACGGGCACCGTGCTCGCGGGAATGCGAGTGTCATTGGTCTTCGTGCTTTCGTTATTTAGCTTTATTTGATATTGTTTACAGCCCCCTTCTTATGTAACGTCTTTTTTAAACGGCCCTCAAGGATAAATGACGGCGAAACGAGTGTTACTAAACAGCTTTTTCGCGTATAAGTCGCAGTAGCCAGTAAAACACTGCATCACTTTTTCTTTTGAATAATTGAGGGTAATGTTTATGTTTAATTTAAATTGAAATATTAGGGTTCTAATATAGAAATAAAAGGAGGCAAGCTGTATTTTTGTTTAAAAATAACCAATATAAAAAAGTCAGTGTCCACGATTGTTTTTCGCAACCCATTATTGGATCGAAGTTTTGTTTTGCGCCTATGCATATTTTTCTCCACCACTTTTCTTCTTCCAGCAACTCTCGGTTCCATAAAGGGGCATCGTAACTTGCAAATATCCGAATAGGCCGCGCGCGACGTCCTGTGCGCTCTTGCTTATTCTATGTGACACGGGTGAGAGCAACAGGGTGCGCAGTTGCTCTCCTTGGAGAGCAACTGCGCTAGGCATCGTCTTTGTCATCTGTTACAACCGCTTGTACATTGAGGTTTCAACAATCCTTCCAAAGCCGCAAAAAAAGTTTGTCGACGAAACGTGCTGTCCACGAAACGATTTTCGACGAAACGTCACAGTGTCGACGAAACGTGTGTCCATGAAACGTGTGTCCACGAAAAGTTGTCCACGAAACGTAATTCCACGAAACGAGTTTCGACGAAATGATAGGGACCCGGTTTCCACAGCTCAGGCGGGTGGCAGAAATTTCTGGCTGATAGGGGTCGCTCGGTTCGCAAAATGGCGGCGCGGAATAACGCCACACGTTGCCTTTAATGACAAAATACATGGGAAATGGAGCCCCAGCGTGCTTTCGTTAGCTTCAATCTCCAGTTCTGGCAAAAAGGTAACGCGCAGCAGCACCCCCCCCTCCCCATCTTTCTCCGAGGCAAGAAATATCAAAAAGCCTCAAGGAGCTGGGGGGCTATGTTGCGCTTTTGGACTCCCAGGAGACTATACTTCGTTTCAGCTTCCGTCCGAGCGCAGCCAAAGCTACGTGTGGCCGGAGCCAATCACACGCCGGCAATAGGTTACGCGATCTCGCCTGCACTTTTGTATCACTCCGCTGCGCCGCTGGTCGTCCGCGCCGCCCGCGCTCGCCAAGTATTTCGTCTGCTACGGGTGTATCAACGGTATCGTCTGCTAAAGGTTTAAAAAGTGCCCTTTCACGTTCTGAAATTTAGTCACACGGGATGTCAGTACGTAGGCTGGCCGCAGGCGTCTGTGTCCGAGCTTTGCACCTGTTCGGTATTTCGGCATAGTTTCGATATGTAAGTAAAAATTGCAAGGTGCCCGATGACCCGGTCGTTGATGTTTTCTTGTATTGTCTGGTGCAGTCTTTTCCACCAGCTTCTCAGCGTTAAATGTGATCGGCAGGTAAAGGGGTGCCCTGATTTCGCCGCGTATCATTGAATTGTAGTGGCCCGGACGCTTTTATTGTTTACAACGCATTCGCGGTGCGACGCGGCCGGAGTCTCCTGCCGAATCTGAAAGTAGACATTCATCACGACCTCTC
The DNA here is from genome assembly GCA_037355805.1 of Ixodes ricinus. Taxonomy (NCBI): domain Eukaryota; kingdom Metazoa; phylum Arthropoda; class Arachnida; order Ixodida; family Ixodidae; genus Ixodes; species Ixodes ricinus. The sequence continues at coordinate 55,145 of JAZHYW010005614.1, forward strand.
GTGTCTGACGCCCAAACGTGCCTTTGCGAAAGGACGTCTTGAAGCGACTCGGTGAGGAAAGCAGCGATGCACATGATTCGGTCATTACGGGAACGAAATCACACAGAAAAACCGAGTGCTGCAGCCGTGTTGCCAGCGGAGGTACGTGTTTTCACCAAACCACATGCATTTACATATATTAATAAAAACAAAAAATTCAGATATTTAATTCCTTTAGTTGCAAATCATTGTCAGCAGTACACATCTGGAATATTCTGCAATGTTTACGCTCAAAACAGTTATTAAAAAAAGAAATTATTTTTGCGGACTACTTTGTGGTGCGTACGAATGCTCTTCTCGAAGTTGCGAACCGTCCCTCAGCCTTTGGCTGCGCTCGGACGGAAGCTGAAACGAAGTATAGGAAGAGGAAGTGACGTCAACAACGCTCTTTGGATGTTGATTGGTGGAGTCGCTGATGACGGTGAGTTTCGCGATGCGAGATACGTTCATTTACACCTACATCACTTCCCTCTTCCTAGTCTCCTGGGAGTCCAAAAGCGCAACATAGCCCCCTGTCCTTTATAAAGACATAAAAAGCGTGCGCGACCAGCAGAACTACTGATCTGTACGCCAAGCGCCGAGGTCCGGGAATCATCCGTCCGAAGCGGTCAGGTCACACCGGTCACACTTTGAGCAAAACAGAGTTCGAGCGGCACATTCGTTTCTTATATCTTTCTGGATGATCATAATCGAAACATCACGTGCACCCTATTTTCAACCATGAAGGGTCACTACATTTCACTCTTACGCGCCTAATAAAACCAATAAAACCATATACAAAAATATAACTAAGCTATGATTAAAACAGTTTCTTGCTACCTCCGCTAAGGGATTTTTTTAGGGTTCTGGTTGGCCAAAAGAGCATGTCAAGCCCACTTTCTACATCTCATACACACCCTGGACCTGCCCACGCCTCCCATTGACCAAACTCTCTGCTCGTTATCCATTGGCTTTTATAGTCAGTTTGGTCACGTGACCACGTTGGTCACATGTTGATTGGCGAGTTTCCGGAGGTTTCCGTCTCGGTATCTCTACGGTGGTCGTGTGAAAAGTTACATTTGATCATCGTCACTGTCTTGGAGCTTTCGTAGCAGGCATTACAGTTGTTGCAATGGCACTCGCACATAGCCTAGAAGATCGCGTACGAGAACTGGAAGCCGAAATCGCCCGGCTAAAAAGGGCGGAAGAGTCCAATCCGCGTGGGAAGATTTCCCAAATGAGCTCCGAGGTGGTGGATTCAAACCCCTACAGGTGCGTGCCGGGGTTTTGTCAGTGTGCCACACTACGTGTTTACTTTTAGGTCTCACTTACAAGGCACACGTGTGATGTTTGTATAGGGGGACAGTAAGAGGTTGTGAGGTTCGCGTCATAACATATGGCGCATACCGCAGAACGCTAAACTTCAAGCAGAACTCGTGTAAAAAATTACTAACAGGTTTTTTTTTTTTTTTTTTTTTTTTCAGCCGATTGATGGCTTTAAAGCGCATGGGAATTGTAGAAAATTATGAGGTAAGCTTCGAGCTCAAACTTGTAAAAATAACCTTTATTTAAGCTTTGGGACTGTGGCATTACTGCTACATAGTCTGAAGTGAATCCTGTGAATGGAAAATCATCTTTCTGCAGTTTGCAAACAATGTTTTTACTGCAGGCTATCAGAACATACACCATAGCTGTTGTGGGAGTTGGTGGCGTGGGCAGTGTCACTGCCGAAAATGCTCACGCAGTGCGGAATCGGAAAGGTATGCCACCTCGCAGGTGGAATCCAATTGGACATTTTGAGTGGCATGCTACGAAGCAATGTGGCTGCTCCACTGTTCAGTTCATCCATCCCAAAAATAACTGCTTTTCTCTTCTTGCCCTCATGTTGCAGCTGATCTTGTTTGACTACGACAAGGTAGAACTTGCGAACATGAATCGGCTGTTCTTCCAGCCTCACCAAGCAGGCATGAGCAAGGTGGAAGCAGCTGCAAAGACTCTGGAGTATGCACAAAATTTATAGTTCACTAAGGCTCCCTCCCTATGCTCTATCCAGGCACGTAGCCGGGGAGGGGAGGTGGAGGGGGGGGGATGCCATGCCCCCCCCGAAATCTTCCATTTTGCTGGGACCTCCACTCTCCCCTCCCCTCATGCAACATTTTGTCATGAGCGGGCGCCCCAAAACAAAATCCTGGCTACGTGCCTGACTCTGTCTCACTAGTTGTGCACAGCAGTAAGAAAGGTACAGGAGCGAGAGCGTAATGCAAGCAGTTGGAGAAAAAGGGGAACAAGGCATTTCCCCTCTTTTAATGTATCCCAGACTTTGTTTTTGTGCCCACCAGTATTCTGTCACTCAAAATTCGTACAGAAGAGGCTTTCGTCTTTTCTCGCCTTGCACACCTAGCAAGATAGAGTGTAGATGCATAATTTTTCGAGTCTCAAACATTTGAGAGCTCCATTATTTAGACTTCTGTGCCATTCACTATGTGGTTCACCATGCACGTCACTATTTTGTTCTTGTATACTTGGTTACTAGAGAACAATACATTTTTGCTAAGTTATCCCAGCACCAAGGAGCATGCCACAAGTGTAGTTATACATGCTGCATGTGCTGGCATCTGCAGCAGTATCTCTAATTCACCTTATTTTAACACTTGGAAAATGCCTGTACTTGTACCGCTATTCTATGTAGTCCTTCGATTACCTGGTGTGAGGTGGGCCAAAGAGATGTAACAACTTCTAAGTCTCATTTTTGCTTTAACAATCTGCTTCCATTTGCCTTGCTAAGGTTTATTAATCCAGATGTCACCTTCGAGACATACAACTACAACATTACTACTGTGGAAAATTTCCAGCACTTTATGGATACCATTAGGTAAGTCATAAATTGTTTTAATCTTCATACATTTTGAAATAAGATAATTTATAGTCCGTTGCAACTCAAAAAGGTAGGGCGAGAGCAAGACGGGCTGTGGAGAAGGAAGCAGACGAAACGCTGGAGAAGAGAGGGGAAACCTCCTTCTCTCTTTAGCGCTCCATCTGCTTCCTCCTCCCCGGCCCGTCTTGCCCACGCCCTACCTTCTTGAGTTACAACGGACTATAGTGGAGCTGGTGACAAGATGACACATCTGTCATGTGTTATGATAATTTTTTTCATGCCAACAGCAAAGTGTTCCACCCCCCCTTCCCCCCCCCCCCCCCAATTTTTTTAATTTTTTTATTGCAAAAATTAATTTTGCATTGTTGAACACTCATTTTTCTGCCCATATGTAGCGCTGGCAGTCCGAACTAGACGCCAAGTTTCAGAATGAACCGTTATCTTATTCAAATGTAATAAGTGATTTTTTGAAATTTTAATAGAAAAACGGCGGCTGAGGGACCCCTTGAATACATGGAGCTGAATGACATCAGAAATCGCTTCTAACTTTTGAATAAGATAATGGTTCTGAAACTTTGGCATCCAGTATGGACCGCTAGTGCTACATTTTGGCGGAGAATGAGCGTTTGGCAATGCATAGTTAATTTTTGCGGTGAAAAATGCCGTTAATTTTTTGGGGTGGGACATTCTATTCAATAGCAGACTCTCAGTATTAGTATGGATGTAGTGGGGGATCGGAAAGACCCCAGGCTAGTGGTTGTACTGCATTGGCTAAATTGCTCATCTACAGCTGAGAAACAAGTCACCCTATGAGGCAGACTAACTTCAAGCTGTATATCTGTACACATAACACTTTTTTTTTTTTTTAGGGATGTAGTTACACTTGTTATTGTTGCTATCTGCAAACATGTCAGTAAACATTTGGCGTGCATCCTCTTGATCTTTCCCATACAATGTGGTACTCCTAGAACGGGCAACTTGCAAGGTGGGCCGGTGGACCTTGTGCTGAGCTGCGTCGACAACTTCGAAGCACGCATGGCTATCAACACTGTAAGCAATGTTAGCACTTGTAATGTGCAGACCTCACTTCGACTAGAGTAACATGAAATTTTAATTGGCAAAGGACAGCCTCGTTGGTATTCACTATTGAGAATGTTACTAGATATGGGTTTGTTCCATGTGCCTACCATAATTATTTAGAATATTTCCGATACTTCCAGGTTCTCCACTATTTTAATGAAATTGCCCGATTAATTTAGATAGAAAAAGGTATGAAACCATTGGTATTAATGATACGAGTGTGACATTAGAGATAGGGACCTTCTGTTATTTTAAATAGTAGCACATGGTTTGTGCTTGTAGCTTTCAATGGTTATTAAGTTAATATTGATCAGATTACTGATAGTACACTGACACATTGCTTCCAGATCGTCTAAACACTCTACATGAATAATAAGATGACATCAATAACTTTCCCTGACTCTCGCAAGTTTTTCTGCAAATTCCCTGAAAATTGCAGGCTTTCACTGTGGGTAGACACTTTGTTAACTCTTTGTGGTCATTCACTCTTCAGGCATAGGTGTCTGCTGCACTGTAATCCATATATACAGGTATTAGGGCTTGTTTGCAATTTACTTACCCAGGTTGGCACTGAGTGTGTAGCTTGAGAACTACAAGGGTCATGACACAAAAAATAAAATTGGAGATAGCTGGGTATGTCGCCATGTTTGTAAGTATCGGTTACATCTGGACACACTCAGCCAGCGTCCCTGGCGCCAGTGCACATCTCCGTGATTGATCTTCTAGACTGGGCTCTCGGCGAGTGAGGACCTGGTTCCCACGTGCTTGCTTCCACTTCTATCCCATGCTTCGAGCTGATTGAATATTGGGCATTTCGCACTTCATCAGAATCGTCTTTCGTTTTAGGTAGGCACAAAGGGCAAGAGTGGTGGGCGAGTGTAACAGGGTGCATGTGTGTAGCAGGCCTAGGATAAGAGAGCATTTGACTGCTCGATTGTGGCAAATGGTTTATGGACATCAGCGTGGATCACCGTGGGCAGGTGATATCAGATTTCTGTCCGTGTTGCCTGGCCACCTAATAAAATTATCAATAAAAAAAAAATTGGAATAACTGGAGTTTTCGAAATGGTAAAACTTGCCCTTTACATTAAATAACTTACAAAGTTTTCATATTAAGAATAATCTAACTTGTTTTATTTTCGTGTCATGACCGCTTTGCACACACTACGTGGATTTCATGGCTGTGGGTTGTTTTGACAGCACCTGTTCACCATGTAAGAAAAGGGAAGAGACTGGCACGTCGAGTATCAGATGCAAATAGTGGATTTTGAGTTTGAAGCGAATTCGAAGCAAATAGTGGTTTTGGCTGAATATTTTCTAATCGAATATCGAATAGTTTCTCCAAGCCTTTCACTACTGTTGCGCCATGCTTAAACGAAAACCCAGCTAAACTCATTAAAGTTGTTCTACCAGCTTCCACTTGTCCATTTATAAGCTGATTTTAATCTAACTGTATGTATGAACTCACCTCAGAAATTCCTATGCCTTGGGATGGCAAGTAAACGAACGTTATCTAAAATTAAACCTATAGAGATGCCCAGCTATACCTAATTGAAAGGATTTACAAATCTTGCCATATGCAAATGCTCTTTCATTTATCTCAATTTGAAAAAAACAAAAAAAACACACAAAAAAAGCAACAAGATTAATGAACACAGGCTGTCGGGGCATCTCTGCCTAACATAAACTTGCCTAACCCTTTAAGTGCCTTGGAGGAGCTGAGCTCGTCGGCTGCTTTGTAGTTAAAGATGCCATGATTGAGCTCAGCTCGTCCAGTGGCTTTTCGGTAGCCCTCATTCCACGGACGAGCTAGGCTCATCAAAGTTGTTTGCGGCGCTGATCATAGATGGCAGTACTTGCTTTAGTTGGCGCCTTTTTTTCGCCGCCGCTGGTTTTTGCGTAATAAATTGAAATTGTATTTGTGAAACTAAAAAAATAAAATTCCTCAATAAAAAAAAAGAAATTAACATTTTTAGGTTATTTAAAAAAAAAGAAATGGCACTTAAGGAGTACTCCGGCGTTTTCTTCATAGTCCCCGATTTGCCTCAAAATTTGTTGAACACACCAACAAACGTCGCTGAAATAGTAACAAAAATATTGGGGCGAAATAACATTTTTTCGCTCCAATATTGAATTTAGTCCTCACCTTCCCAATATTGACTTTAGAAGTTATTGAATTTAAAATTTTGGCCCTCACAGTGTTTTTCAAAGTGAAAGGCTCTACCGGCAACAATGAAAAAGTGATGTCATGGGAAGGTAGGGGTTCACTCTTTGGACTGTAGACTTTGTTCCCAACTGATTACAAACAGTTTCATGGTGTCGAATGACTGCTTTGGAAGCTCCCTCCAGGTTTCGTGCAGCAGCACGAAACAAATGCTCCGCATAGTCCATTTTTAGATTGCCCGCTCCACCTGCAAGCCCACCTTCCCCTGACGTCATGGCATTGAAAAGCACGGGTATATTTGAGAAAATATGGTAAGGGTGCAGGCGAGCTGGTGAATATTAACCATGTGTAATTAATGCGAGATGTCGTTCTGTCTATTTTCTATCCCTTCTGCATTTTGATGTTTCTTCTCTGCCCCAGTCTCAGGTTAATTCAGCATGGGTATATTTGAATCTTGGTTTTGGTGTCATTTTCATTCGTCGATTTCACAATAACATTCTGAATATCACGATACTAAATAGCATGCCAGAAAGAGTAAAGGCCGGCAATTTCGAAAATATAGGTAGTTGGGGTAGCTCGAAAACAATTTTGAAAATTTTACTTTAGTGTAGATATCAACATTCACAAAGTTTCAGTTTCTTTTTAATAGGCCAGGCGTGCGCATGTGCCATCCCGCTTTGAAAGTGTGCCTTTCTCCCAAACACGCAATAGTGATATTCATGCTTTTCTAAGTGTTGATTGCTGCGGGTTACCCCATTGAGTGCGCTTCTTATCGAGCACCGGTGCACTGCAAAAAGCAACACCTGCGGAGCTTGCTTCCGCGGATGTTGCTTCTCCACAGTGCACCCGTGCTCGGTAAGAAGCGCACTGAACGGGGCTAACCTCCTGCGATCAACACATAGAAACATGAATATCGCAGTTTATCTATATTTGAAACTACTATTCGAGATTTTGAATATTCGCAAACACTACAGTCAAGTATTTTAACTAGCTGTTTTATACACTGTATGTATTGTCGTTTTTAGAACATGTATCGATCCATGAATTCACATGCAAAAGGTTTAACTATGTTTTCTGAAAGAAACCCACAACCTTAGTTTGCCAGAAGGTCGGTATTGACAGATACGCTGAGACTGAGTATCATAAGTCCTCTCGTAAAAAGTAAGACTTCATACAAGATGTTTGCAAGTCATTTCAGTTTGAGTAAAGAAAAAACTGCAGAAATCACTATTGTTGGTTGTCTATGAAGGTTCCCCGCTAAATTTAGCGGGGAACCTGAATTTGTCTTTAGGTCCCGTGGTCATTGGGTCACGTGACATCAATTTTTCCGCCAAATATAGTGGGGAAACTGCATTGGTACATAGGTCGTGACATCAATTTTTCCGCCAAATATAGTGGGGAAACTGAATTGGTACATAGGTAGTGACATCAATTTTTCCGCCAAATATAGTGGGGAAACTGAATTGGTACATAGGTCGTGACGTAGATTTTTCCGCCAAATATAGTGGGGAAACTGAATTGGTACATAGGTCGTGACGTCGATTTATCCGCCAAATATAGTGGGGAAACTGAATTGGTACATAGGTCGTGACGTTGATTTTTCCGCCAAATATAGTGGGGAAACTGAATTGGTACATAGGTCGTGACATCAATTTTTCCGCCAAATATAGTGGGGAAACTGAATTGGTACATAGGTCGTGACGTCGATTTTTCTGCCAAATATAGTGGGGAAACTGAATTGGTACATAGGTAGTGACATCAATTTTTCCGCCAAATATAGTGGGGAAACTGAATTGGTACATAGGTCGTGACGTAGATTTTTCCGCCAAATATAGTGGGGAAACTGAATTGGTACATAGGTCGTGACATCGATTTTTCCGCCAAATATAGTGGGGAAACTGAATTGGTACATAGGTCGTGACGTCGATTTATCCGCCAAATATAGTGGGGAAACGTGAATTGGTACATAGGTCGTGACGTTGATTTTTCCGCCAAATATAGTGGGGAAACTGAATTGGTACATAGGTCGTGACATCAATTTTTCTGCCAAATATAGTGGGGAAACTGAATTGGTACATAGGTCGTGACGTCGATTTTACCGCCAAATATAGTGGGGAAACTGAATTGGTACATAGGTCGTGACGTCGATTTTTCCGCCAAATATAGTGGGGAAACTGAATTGGTACATAGGTCGTGACGTAGATTTTTCCGCCAAATATAGTGGGGAAACTGAATTGGTACATAGGTCACGTGAAGTCGATTTTTCCGCCAAATATAGTGGGGAAACTGAATTGGTACATAGGTCGTGACATCAATTTTTCCGCCAAATATAGTGGGGAAACTGAATTGGTACATAGGTCGAGACGTCGATTTATCCGCCAAATATAGTGGGGAAACTGAATTGGTACATAGGTCGTGACGTTGATTTTTCCGCCAAATATAGTGGGGAAACTGAATTGGTACATAGGTCGTGACATCAATTTTTCCGCCAAATATAGTGGGGAACTGAATTGGTACATAGGTCGTGACGTCGATTTTTCCGCCAAATATAGTGGGGAAACTGAATTGGTACATAGGTCGTGACATCAATTTTTCCGCTAAATATAGTGGAGAAACTGAATTGGTACATAGGTCGTGACATAAATTTTTCCACCAAATATAGTGGGGAAACTGAATTGGTACATAGGTCGTGACGTCGATTTTTCCGCCAAATATAGTGGGGAAACTGAATTGGTACATAGGTCGTGACATCAATTTTTCCGCCAAATATAGTGGGGAAACTGAATTGGTACATAGGTCGTGACGTCGATTTTTCCGCCAAATATAGTGGGGAAACTGAATTGGTACATAGGTCGTGACATCAATTTTTCCGCCAAATATAGTGGGGAAACTGAATTGGTACATAGGTCGTGACGTCGATTTTTCCGCTAAATTTAGCAAGGACACTGAATTGGTGCATAAATCGTGAAGTAAATTTTTTTGCAAAATTTAGCGGGAACCTGGATTGGTGCATAGGTCACGTGACATAAATTTTCAGCTAAATTTACCGGGAACATTAGAGGCCAAATACCCAGAAATCTGTGATGAGTAGCTTAATAATGCTATCGCATTAAAACTTACTAAGTGTGATTCTTTACAAAGGCTTGCAACGAGCTTGACCAAGTCTGGATGGAATCTGGAGTCAGTGAAAATGCTGTGTCCGGCCACATACAGCTGGTCATCCCCGGAGAAACTGCTTGCTTTGCGGTGAGTGTTTTATTGAACATCAGGATGCTGTTTGCTGTGGGCTACATCCCAAATGTAATGGACCTTCACAGAAACTCCTGGAAGGTTGCATGAAACACGCAAGCAATGTACACCGCGGGCGTACATTGCTTGCGTGTACAGTGCAATCCACTTATAATGATAATGAGAAAACCCGAATATTCAATCATTATAACCGATTATCGTTGTATCTGGACTAGATGCTGGTCAGTTCTAGTCTTGAAACTCTCGAAACTGATCGTTATAAGCAGTACATCGGTATATCTGGTATTGTATAAGTGGATTGCACTGTACACCTATTAAATTTCCCTCTTCTTCACCCAAAGGTAAGAATTCCACTCAATCTCGCATCTGTGATGCGTCATGTGATCCCACTCCGCTTCTAGTGGAGCGTACAACGGTTTGAGAAAGGTCTTCTGTTACTGATTTTGTCGATGACGGCCGTATTGTCATTCTTCGCTTCCTCATAAAGTTTGATTTTACGTTTTTAGCTTTTGTGCCCTTTGGTTAAGTGTATAGAGTCGTGTCTTTAAGAATGCACAAGTGAAAAGTGATTGACACATCAAAAGAATGTGGTGAAAGTTTATCACGCAGCAGCTGTAGAGCGACTGTTGTGGGAGCAATAAATTGACTTCTCAAAATAGGGCATGGTGCAAGTGGAGGCACTTAAGCGCACATAATCTACTGATTCTCGAAGTTTTCATCGGACCACTATGACTGTAAAAAGCAGTCTCAAAAGTTTCTTGTTTCATGTTTACTGATGACTTGGATAGATGCGGACACCATGAAACGCTGAAAAACCGTGAAGCGGAACTTTGTCCACCTACCGTAAAGTTCCGACATAACGCCCACCCAAAATGAAGAGATGAATGTTGAAAAGCATGGGGTGGGCTATCTTTGGGGATGCAACAGCAAAACTTTATCAAAAATTAATGATAAACACCGGGCACCCGCTACACACCTCGCGACGCGTTAAGTGATACTCCAGATCGCAGACACCGCGAATTCTCGTTTGACGATGCGATAAACACATGGGGATTCGCTACGAACTTTTGTGTCACAGGAAAGGATCCGCAGGTTGCGGATGCAACAGATTCTTGTTTGACCATGTGAAGGACCCGCGGAAACCCGCCGAGAACTCTCATCTCACGAGAACAAATGCCAGAAATTGCAGACGTAGCAGATGCAAGTTTTATGGCGCACTAAACACGCGGGAAATCGCTACAAACTTGCCTGTCACAGGAATCTATATCGCAGGCAAAAACGCGGGAATCCGCTACAAACTTGTATGTCACAGGAACGACCAATGCAGACAGCAGAATTGTATTTCACGATCCAATATACACGCGGGACCAACTCGCATGTTACGGGAATCGATATCGCGCGCACAGGTCTCGGACAAAAACGCAAGAATCAGCTACAAACTCTCATGTCATGGGAATGGATACTGCAGATCGCAGATGCAGCAGATTCGCATTTCACGATGCTATATTGAATATACACGCGGGAACAACTTGCGTGTTACGAGAGCCGATATCACGCGCGCAGATTGTGGACTAAAACGCAAGAACCCGTTATGAACTCGCTTATCGGACCTACGGGTGCATCAGATCGCGCAGCGGATGCGATTCCCGTCAGACGTTGCGCATTTTCTGATGGGAATGGGGGGCGGGCGATGTTTCGGAATTTTTATGTTACAGGTATTTAGCCAGAGAAACTGGTTGGACAATCTCACGATAGTGGGCGCTCTCTCGAAACTGTATGGTAAGCCACTGAAATGCTTGAGGGTCTACTGTTAGTCCGAATAGTGCCATCACCAGATTTCAGAGATGAGCACCACTCACAAGGTTGATCTTTGCTTTTGCTTCGAAATGGTGCCATTCCAAGTGTAAATCTTGTAGCTCTTTCTTTTTTTTTCTTCTTTTTAACTTCGATCGAATTTGTTGTTTCCATACAATCAGTGGCTATTTTCAGTCTATTTCTAGGGGCGCACTAATGAGGGACACGGGATTTTACAGTGTGCTCCTCCCCTGGTAGTGGCTTCGAACATTGACGAAAAGACACTGAAGCGTGAAGGAGTTTGTGCAGCTAGCCTCCCTACAACAATGGGCATTGTCGCAGGGTTTCTGGTACAGAACACACTCAAGTGAGTATTGCAAACCATCACATCTTCTCCAAGGCTTCCAAATGTAGAAGCTAAAGAGATGATGCAGGAGAAACGAGGTGACAGCAGTCAATTGTGGTATCAGAGAATGTTGAACATTAATGGGAATAAGGGCAATGCAGAAGTATTGGAAGGGCCCCACAGTGGCACACCAAGTAGAATTTTTTTTAAAGTATGAAAATAATGCTGAAGCGCTTTGGAATTCTACCCTTAAAACTACAAGAGGTGTGTGTACTGTTGGTAGTTCTAGGAAAGAGCTAATTAGCCTTATTGAAATGTCAACGTTTGCTGTCTAACCTCCTCTGTTAAGTGATAGGAAGCTCTGTCATGAGCTTTAGCTGTAGAGATAAATAGCATACTTTGAATGATCTTGTAGCAATAGATTTACTTACTATAAATGAAATGTTAGAGACCAGCATTGAAGAGGACATAACTCATGTTTTCAGGTACCTCTTGAAATTTGGCACTGTCTCCCACTACCTGGGCTACAATGCACTGCAAGACTTTTTCCCAACAATGCAGATGAAACCAAACAGCCAGTGTGATGACAGTTTCTGCCGACGTCGCCAGAAGGAATTTCAGGTACCGTGGAGCACTACAGCTGTACTCGACTGTGGAGCTTTAGACAAACTTCCTTCTATCTAGTGATGCACAAAATCTTTATGGGTCCTGCTTGTGGATATCTTCATTACCATCAAAGACCCCCTAAGAGCACTTGCTAAAGCATTGCACCACTACCAAATGCACTCAAAACAAGAAAGAAAAAAAAAATACTGAACACCCGACTGCTTTGAAATTCACATGAGTTACACTATTTGTCCTGTAAATACAGCGTCAGTAACAAACTAATAAGTTACTTGCTTCTGGAGTGCATATTTGTAGTCAAGTGCAAATAGTGAAATTTGAGTCTGAAGTGAATTCGAAGCCAAGAGTGGTTTTGGTCGAATATCATATAATTTCTCAGTCTTTGACTACTGTGCACCATGCTAAAACAAAAATTCAGCTGAACTCGTGAAGTTCAGTTTAGTTCAGAAAGCGTTTATTGGCCTTTGGGGAGGGAGAGTGGGGCTGTGATCGGTGGCTTACAAGCCTGGATCTATGGCCAAGGAAAGGGGTTGAGGGGGTTGTCAAGGAAAAGGTGGTTTCCAACCTTTTCCTTGTCCACTTCTAAGCTCAGTTAATTTTAATATAACTAAATGAACTGTGGCATGTAAACAACAATTTGGTGCAGCTATCCTAATCGAGGGTATTTATAAATCTTCTTGCTATATGTAAATATTCTTTCTTCCATTTCAAATTTGACACAAAAACAAAAACAAGCACGAGCACGAATGCTGAATGCTTGCTCTCAGGACATCACTTCCTAAAATATACTCTTGCATAATTGTGGCGGGTTGGCCTCGTCGAGTGCGCTGCTGCCGAGCACCTGTTCACTGCAGGAAAGCAATACCTGTGGAGCCGTGAGCTCCACGAGTATTGCTTCCCCACAGTGCACAGGTGCTTGATGAGAAGTGTACTCAATGGGGCTAACCTGCCAATGATCAACACTTCATAAAATATGAATATCGCAGTTCAGCTCAAAGCGAATTGCAAATACAGTTATATCTCGTTAATATGGATACCCCGCTATTCAGTCAACATTTTCTGGGACAAATTGCGCAGGTATGTGCATTTTTGTGTTGTTATTATGGAAGCTTTTTGGGAGGAATGGAGGTGATCATATTAACGAGACATCACTGTAGATTATCATTCGAAACTGCTGCTCGAGTATTTGCATAACACTGCATATTTGTGACCCTTTGAGGATATTGCTGCATGCATATTAATCTGCAGCGTAGTCATAAATATTGTGGGTCATTCCTAAAAGTGTCTTATATGCTTGAGTACTCATCCAACTTAATGTAATACAAATATTAAAAAAAAAAAAAACAGTGAAGAACAATTTAAGAGTTTACCAAGTGAAGTGTTAAAATGCATCTATTCTTAAGACTGAACTTGGCGTTTCGTCAGTACAGGAGCGAGAGGCAGCGAAGCCAAAACAAGAGGCTAAAGAAGAAGAAAAAGAGGAAATAATTCACGAAGAAAACGAATGGGGTAAGTTCTGGGGGCAGGGGCCCACCTGGCCATACCAGTGTGCTTCATGTAGTATTGTTCCGTTTTCACCGTTTTCTTAGGATTTCAAAATTACGGGCCACTGCTGCAAATTTTCGGATATGTGCTACTGTGTTCTTGTGCATTTTTGGAGCGTTTCCTGAGCTCCGAGGTTCACTAGAGTTCCACAGTGCAGCTTTACATTGTAGTAATTGTGAGTAGTCTTGAATTTTTCAAGAGTGAACTTGTTCTCCTGTTAAGCTGCAGTTGCAGGCTTCAGTTTTAACCGAATAGGCAAATGCAAGAAAAAATTTAACCTCCGAAACGCCACATCTTGCAATGAAACCGTAGCAATCACGATGTACAAGGCATACTTAAGAAAAGTGCAAGAATGCAAATATGCTGAGTGGAGAAAAGTGCAAGAATGCAAATATGCTGAGTGGTACAATAAAACTGATTCCAGAATGCAAGATACTACATACTCTCCGTACAAATGAGTCCTCGGAGTTCTGTTTTGTCAGTACATCCACTTCTAAGAAATATAACAACTACTGCCTGTAAAAGCACTTGTGCTTGGATGCAAACTTTTGAGGGCAGCTAATTCTAGGCCACACATGAGGTGTCATATCTTGATGGGTTGTTTCAGACTTTACTGTTTTAAATTGTACCGTTGAACATTTGGAGAATAAATGATTTCTTGGAGTTGTTTAAACCAGCAACACTACCGTATTTCCCATCTTCTCGTGTGTTGGCACAAGACACCTGCCTTCTGTTTGGATTACACAGGGTGTTTTTTTAGGCTTTACATATTTGTTTTAAGAAAAAAAGCCATGAAAGCTATAGTGGTATGATCTCTGCAGGTGACTTATATGACCTGGGGGACATAATACAGAAAGCTAATCGTCGCAACAAGTTGACTAAATAACTTAAAAAATTAATTTGTGAAGATTAACATTAGAAACTTGCCGAGCATCATCGAAAACCACTAAATCAGTAAATTTTAGTATGACTTGAAGCGCATGGGGAGCACGGTGGAGTGCTAAGGTTACCACTTGTGCAACCGGTGTGAAGCTAGTGTTGCAGTAATAACGTGCCCATGTGGTTCTTCCGTCTTATCATCTGTGTTTTTGCACTGCCAGCTTTGGGCCCATTGCATGAGTGCTAACTTTAGCGCACTACTATGCTTCCCACATGCTTCGTCATTCAAAAAGTGACCAATTTAGTAGTTTTCGATCATGCTCAGCAAGTTTCTAATAGGAACCATACTTCTATCTTCACAAATTAAAAAGTAAAAAAGTTCATCCACGGCGGGAGTTTGCCCAGGGCGCTTGATGGTGTAGGGTCGGCCCTGGTTGTCCGGGAAACCAGCAGTCTGGCTGCCCAGTTTCGGTTTGGACCGTGCTTTCCAAGCGCCCAGTCCTGGCTGCCAGCCGCTGGCTGCAGACTGCTCTTATCTATAGTGCGCATGCACTTCTCACCTTCCTCTTCCTTTCTCGTTATGCACATCATCCCACATTTGTGGAATGTATAGGAAAGAGCTGGAGCCGAAATAAGATAGAGCGAATCATCCAAATACTGCAAGGTACGGAATATGTTTACGCAGGGATCTGCCTGGTATCCGAGACACCAGAGGAAGACGGCAAAGGTGACACCCCTGAAGCTACTGTTCCCGGTCTTGTCGCTGGAGTGCGACTGGCTTACACCGTGCCTGCACCACAGCAGGTAAGCACAAGAATGGAAAGTGCTTGCCATCATGGAAAAAGGCTCATTTGCTACCGTTGTGATGTGGTTGGCGCATGTCAGGGGGAGTGCCAAGAGGTCTTCATACAAATTACACTGTTCAAAAGCTGTTTCTCTTCAAAGCTACACAGTTGTTTGGATAAGCTTTCTCCCAGAGAGGCGAAAGAAAGTGGATGGTGGCAAATGACGTTCGGAACTCCCAGAGAAGCAGCAGCCTCCACAGAAGAAGGATGCTTGCTTGTGCGATATGTCATTTGAGACTCAGTGTAAACAGCGGTCACGACACTTTGTGAATGTGGCGCCAACTGTGCACCTTCTCTGCAGACGTTTCTTCCCGGCGATGCACCTGTACCATGTTGAAAGTACACTGAACACAGCTATACTGTAAACATATTTTGTGGTGGCTTAGTTTGCGTCGCAAATGTCGCACAAAATAGATAGCGCAAAGTTACCCGCGGTATGGTGTCTGTTTACAAAGCGGTACTACAGGAATTCTGCTTAAAATTTTTCACGTATACCAGAGTTTCCACTCGCTTGAACCAACCAAGAAAAGTACCTAAACTTGTTCCAAGATTTTCTGAAACAGTTGCTGGATTTGGTACCAAGTTATATGTATCAATGTTCGAGTTTTAAGTATTCACCTACCATTGCACTGTGGTGGGATCTGAGGAATGGCTTCGAACGAAAGAAAATTTAAAATTCTTGTGCAGTGCAAAAACTTAAACACTTTTGCATTGCTAGCCATGAACTTATGCAGCGGTTATAATACTGCTACTGTGGCATCTGTAAGATGTCTGTTCATAAATGAAATATGGGTAGTCAACAAAAGGGAGATGTTACTTAAACTGCTTTTAGCCAGGAAGTAAGTTTGGAAAATGAGGCATATTATAGTCAAACCCGATTACAACAAACTCGGGCATAGCGATTTAAACCTCTATCGAACACGTAAGATGCATGCAAAATATCTCGAATAACAAACTACACAATGGATATATAGTATTTCCAGACCACCAGCAAACACGCAAGCTCCGGCACTTCCGCCTTCCTTGCAATGCAGACGGAGGTTCCTCCTCGCCTGGCACAAAGCCTCCTCTTAGTTACGCTTAGTCACGCCCTAGTGCACTATCAGGTTTCAAATCTCGTAACAACTGCGGCGCTTTTCAGTCAGTCAACTTCGTTATTGGTGGTTTTGGAACAGACAGAATTTAGGCACGCATGCAGCCAATGCAATGCAGACCGAGCCTCGGCATCATAAACTTCGCTTCCCTAGGCCTTCTGCAACTTGCCATTTTGTTCTGCAATCTGGTGCGGTTCACGGTTCAAGATGACGACAAAGCAGCAGCACACTCTTCGGCTCTCGGACAGAGTGGACATCGTTACTGGATAATACGCCGAAAGAACACTGACAAAACGAAACAAGATCTAGACAGGACGTGGCATAACTTTCAACTAAATCGTTTATTTAGAAAAATGTAGAAATAAAAATAAAAACAAACACGTGCTGATGGAACACAGCAAGGTCTAAAAACACTACTTAGGAAACCAGCGTCACTGGTTCCGCACATAGTGTAATCCTTTGTCGAACAATAAATAATCACCATGTCGAATGTGGTGAAAAAAAATTGGACGTTGCCACCGCCTTCAACATATCTAGGAGTTTGTTCAAGGGGCCGTCCAAAATGTTTGGACATTAGTCAAATAATTGTGGTAGCTGGCTGTTCCCTGTCACGTCTGGATTAAAGAAGTGAGAAAAAAAAAAAAGTATGTACACGCGTTAGCTCTTCAGAAAAGAAAAAGGAAGTAAAACAATTGACGTTTTGGGCACCTCCAAGCCACACTCAACTTGTACACCGTCTTCCGAGTCGCGTGCGCAGTGATGAGCAAGGGGGACCGGGAGTATCTGGTTGGGTTCTCTTTCAGAGCCTCTAGCGCGCGCGGCTTCTGCTTGCGATTCACATGGTGACCGTGAAGGTTGGGAAGAGGGGGGGAGGGGGAGCAAGGAGCTTGCCTTTCCATTAGGAAGTTCGACTAATGTAGTAGCACAATGGGGTGAGGCTTAAGAGAGGAATAGTGTTTTTTCACCTCGGGCACCACTAAAACTGAATATAGTACAACTTTGTCGATAATACTCGGTTTTTTACACATTTACTCATGTTGAAACAACAGTATTTATAAAATATAGCATTAGAGTGAGCACAAATGGTACATCTTGCCAACTCATTACATTATACCCCTTAGATCCCATGGCCGCCACCCCACAGCTGCAAATCGCGAAATATTCCTGTTCTTTTATTTGCTATTATGCAACGGTATCGCAATATTTCAAAAGAATGAGGCGGTTTCTCCATTCCTTTTGGTGAGATTAACAATGTAAAAATTAAAAACTGCATATTCTTTCGAAGGTAAAATTGTTGCATTGCCCCTTTAAGCACCCTCTGCGTATACCGTAACGAACAAATTTTAAAAAATTGTTATAAGCAGGTTTTGCCATCCCGAATTATTGGGCATATGAAACGAAACCGCGCGTTTTATACAGTTAGTTATAAATGGGTTTGACTGTACTCGTTGTCACATCAAGAAAATTGGTAAACACTTAAAGGGGTACTCCGGCGATTTTTGAGCTACCTCAACTAACTATATTTTCTGACTCCCGGCCTTTACCCTTTCCGGTATGCTATTTAGTATCGCGAAATTCATAATAGTTATAGCGAAATTGGCAAATGAAAATGATGCAAAAAACAGCATTCAAATATACCCGCACTTTTCAGTGCCGTGACGTCAGTGGCACTGACGCATTGCCAGTCGAGCGAGCAGTCTAAAAAATAGAATATGCCAATCATTTGTTCCGTGCTGGAGCACGGATCCTAGAGCGAGCTTCCAAAGCATTCATTTGACACCATGAGACTGCTTCAAATCAGTTGGGAACAAATTCTACAGTCCAAAGAGTGAACCCCCGCACTTCCAATGACGTCACTTTTTCGTTGTCGCCAGTAGACTTTCAGTTTGAAAAACACGGTGAGGACCAAATTTGTAAATTCAATAACTTTGTGAAAAAAAATAATTTTAACCTAATATTTGGGATACTATTTTAGCGATGTTGTTTGGCAAGTTTAGCAAAATTTCAAGCAAATCGGGGACCATGAAGAAATCGCCGGAGTACCCTTTTAACGCTACCCGTAAGGTGATACACTGCGACAGTTGAGGTATGACGTCGGAGGCTAAGGTGTCATTTCGGAGCAGATGGACTGAATGAGCAATACATGTGCAAGCATGCACCAGAGTCCACATAGGTGTTTTGTATTAAACAGACTAACACACCGGACGAAAATTCCATAGCGTTTTGGAAACACTGAGGGTGTGTTGAGAGCATTTCGTGAACCTGTTAAACAATTTTATTGAACGCAAACTAGGACTGCCCTGTGGTAATTGAAGAACACTTCCGAAATCACATACTCCAGTAGTTTCAAGTGTGTAGCTCCACCTAATTTCACGCCCATGGTCTGTGTCACTAGTTGTGTGCAGTGCAGGCAAAGGCAACGCCAGGCAAAGAGGGAAAGGGTGAGCACTAGGAAGGCGAGATGAGAAAGAAGGGCAATGGAGGGCGAGGGGAGAAAGGGACAGCACTAGGAACGTTAGAGAGAAGAGATTTCTCTCCTCTTCCCCAGCCATCCTAGTGCTTGCCTTTCTCCCCTTGCTTGGCGTTGCCTACGCCCATACTGCATGCAACTAGTGACACCAAGTATATATAGCTTTATTAGTTTTATCGCCCGAAAACCTTTCCGGCATAATTAGTAGCGATAACGCCTTGTTTTTTTTCCATTATCAGCAGTTTCATGTTTGTTTCTACGTGCCGTTATGGCGTCGCGTGACGACGTAGTGTCATGTGACGTCCCAGTGTCACAAGACGTCATGACATCATGTGACTCATGGTGTCACCTGACATCCTAAGTCGTGTGGTGTCACTGTGCAATATGACTTAACATGGCAATGTCACATCATAATGTTAGCTGACAACAGGTAACAGGCGACGTGACGTCGGAGTCATGTCGAGCAGCGCGATGTCAGAGTGGTATTTTCTGGCGGAGTGTCGAAAATGTCCCATGTCAACATGAAGCGCGGTCGGCGGCACGAAACCCGCAAAGTGTCCCAGTAACTGCTATCACAGTAAGTGTGTGCAACTTGATAAAATAGCAACAAGCTAATTAAAGATGCACATACATACCGTAAAATACTGGGGAAGCGCCCACCTCACTTTCACTGAAAACTGGGTTAATTTAGACATGGGCGCTTGTCCAGTTAAATTGGTAAAAACCAAGATGGCGGTCAACATAGAGCTTTGAAGGCAGGGTGAATAAAATCAGAAAAAGCACATTTATTTTCACATAAAAAATTCTGGTGGGGGGGAAGGAACACTAGTACATATTGGTCGTCACTGATCCCAGAAAACGACTCTTCCCGAGCATGTGCAGAATAGGTGAATTCTCTCCGCACAAGTAGCTTTTCCCTTTCCATCGCAAGAAAGCAAATATCCCCATCATCGCCGCTGGCAGTCTTGTGGCCGCCTCAATGGGGTGAATATTTTCAGGTGATGTCAGTGCTTAACATTTGGGAAATGTTAATAGTGGGCGCTTGTACGAAGTGGGCACCTCCGCGGTATTTTACAATGCCGGTAAATAAGTAACGTTCCACGAGGAGCCAGACTTCCTTTTACCGCGGTTCGTGAGGTAAATAAGAGTGTAGGTGACACGTGTGATTACAATGCACGCACGACAAGGGCACAAAAGACACGCAACACACACATCTACAGAGTCGTTATTGCTCCTTTTCAGATTGAAGACGAGGAACCGACAACCGGCACAGAGCAGTCTCTCGAAGAACTCATGGCCCAAATGAAGTCCTTGTAAAATGTGCCTACATAAATCTTTTATTTGCAGACACGATCTGTACACTTTTCTGCCCGAGCATAACAAGCATTCACATGTCTACCGCATGCTTTAAAAAAGAAAAAAAAAAAAAAGAAGGGGGGGGGGCGGTCACATATTTCACGATTCATAAACTATCTGCACCTCTTCGAGACAATATGGTAAGTGGAATGCAGAACTGCAGCTCGTTGGGCAAGCAGCTAGTGGTCATTTCGTTTTGGAACTCCGCTTGACCAAAAGGCTCGGCAGCAGAGCCAATGTTGCTATACCTGCCAGCTTGGCTGCTGTGCTCCAGGTGAGTACGTCATTCATAGACTGCAGTTCTGAAAGGAGGGATCCCGTCTGCACACAGATGAAGTTATATGGCATCAGACCTGGAAGAGGGAACACATGGGCGTGTTTTCTATGTGGCTCATTTTGTGAGGCTTGGATACCCAAACTGAACTCTGCATGAGCCTGGAAGCTCTGTAAGCAGATAAACTGCACCTTCCAACCCAACCAACGAAGGGCATTGGCACGCCCCAGGGGAGGACTGGGGATCTTTTGACGTGCAACCAAAATCTTGGTTACCTTTTCCACAATAAGCCTCTGTCAGATTGTGGGCACCTCGGCTAGGATTCCAACCCTCCAACTGGGGATTCATAGGCCGACGCTTAGCCGAGCCACTGAGGCGGCCTGATTATATTGTGAGATTGGTTCAGAATTCCTAGCTCAGTTGAGTGAAGCATGCACAGATTTTGCTCTCCGAGGTTCATCAAACGTCCTTGCTGCACTTCTTTGGAGCAATAACTCGTGCAATTCTTTCACCACATGGCCCTGTCAGGGGTTTACAACCAGTGATACGTTCCCTTGGTTGGATCTCGCCCACCGCTGTTTGAGGCTGAAGGTTTCTTGATCGAAATAGTTCTACTGTACCCCACTTTAATGAATCTCTCAAACGCTTTTGTTGAGCTTTCTTGCTCTGTAGCCACGTATTTCAGAAAAAGTAGATGAATAAATGCTTTTCAAGGATCAAAGATTATTACCCCATTTTATGCCTCACATTTTCTAAATAAACTTTCAGTGGTTGTGGCAATATCCAGTCCTGCATGGGTGTCCATCTTATTAAATAAAAATAAGTGTCAAATCTAAAAAAAAAAAAAGATATCTTGAGCAATTTTTTAACTGAACTACAGTACAAACCATATCTTCTATACAAATTTGGTTCTCAAATATCTAGTATGATAGGAGTGGCAGCAGATTAGGAGGTTGCGCCATCATTATCAGCTGCAACTTTGGAAGTATTTCCAGGCACATATATTTTACACACAGCTAGGATAACTATTTATTCAATGTTTTCACAGCCTTAAAGCAACACTGAGTGGGTATTTATGCTCGCCAAGGTTTTCATTTGTACATGATACATGAGAGCCCAACTACACATAACACAATTTGCGGCTCAAAATTAATTTCCTTTCCCCCCAAAAAACCACTGATCGAGAACTGGTCGCTTTGAGCTGCGCTCGCTCTTCTCCGTGGTCACGTGCCATATTTTTTTTTTTATGGTTTAGAGACAAACATTAAATGTAATCAAAATCGTAAGTTATCGAAGGCACACACAATACGTTGATTCACACACAAAAAAAAAAAAAAAAGTTGCACAGCCACGTGATTTGCGGAAACGCTCCCCTCTATATTTCTCCTTCCTCCCCAGTCCAGTTTCGGTTTTGGTTTCGAGCTGATGCGTTTTTTTACTTTATTAAAAATATATGTGACATACCAAAATATTGATTGGGTAGTATTTTGACACCAAAAAATTAAACAAAAAATGTTTTGAGGGTGTCAGTGTCTAACAACATTTTATGAAGATGCTCCAGTCTAAACAGACAGGATAATTTGCTATATTTGTTTAAGCATTTGTTAGTGTTAAAACAAATGCATAAACTAAAATTTTAAATGATCTCGAAATTACGAGCATACATTCTTGAATTGCGACACTGTGTCGCTGAGGGGGAAAGACCTTTCTCTACTATTTATATGTGCGTTTAAACAAAGATCCAACACGCAATGAGGTGTGCAGCAGTGCAACTTGGCGCATATAAAGTTTGCCGGACTGTTTAAGAAAGATTTAGACAGAACAAGGTCGTAATATTTGACATGTGGTCTTCCTAGGTGATGGTGAAGAGGACTGCATTGTTTTTTCAAAAACAAAAATGAAGCGGAGCTGCCCTTTAACGCGACATGACTGTGCTAAACTCTCACTACGTATCATACCTTGACATAACCGACTATATGTTAATAGAATATGTTCAATTACAGATTTGCTTGGCAGCATGTAGTAGTCTTTAGCAAGACTGTGTGTCTACCCCTTACTTTTCTTTCTGCTGTATTGGGGTGCACAGGTGCAACAAACAAGCAAAAATTGTAAGAGTGAGTGACTATCTGGCTTTCCCCAGAGTTTATTCTCAGCCAGGCTGTTTATTCCCAGATAATAACAGCTGACAAAGTATTACAAGTGGGGTCTCCCCACAGACTACACTGGCATGCTGCAGTTTGCCTTTATCAGTGCAATGTTCTGCAATAGTGCTTTCCTTCCTGGTGTGAAGTGCACACATAGCAAAAAGATAATCCTGAACAACGATGCGAACAAGCTGTGTTCAAAAATTATTATAAAAGCATTTTCTCTACAGAAAAAAAAAATGCTTTCTGAAGATCTAGGGCTCTACAATAATGTGAATTAACTAATAATCCATACCCTGGATGTAAGGAATGCTTCCGTGTTGTCTTTCGATGCCACACTTATACCTCATGACAATGGAATTCGAGCAGTTATAGGCAGTATAGGATAGGGATTCTAGGACTTTTAGATCTCGAGGACCTCCATCTGCCTCAAACGGCAACAGAGAAACCTGTCCCAGTCCAGTCTTGATGCAATAAAGCGATGCAGAAGACTTCAGATCTTGTAAAAACATATTGCACACATACACTAGCCAGTGCTTGACACATAGTTATGCATTAATGGGTCGCTCTGATCTGGTAAATTGCTTAAACTAAGAAAACACTTATGGGCTGGGATGGCCGAGGAAATTTGGGAGCTCGAGGAAACCCATGAGGGTGCTCTCGGCCAACCCAGTTTGAGAACCCAGGGTATGCAGGGGACACTGAGCTTATGGCTGACACAGATGTCTTAAACATTTATAAGCACTTCAGAAAATGAATATTTCCCTTTTACGGTTGCCGTATCTTCTGGGCACCCGATGTACAGTCCGCAGAAGTGAATTCTTGCTGAAAAAAGCTTTTTTCTTAGATACTTCACACGCATGGGGCTCCCTGCTTCACAATGTTGGTGAACCCATGCAGTTTGATTAGAGCTCTTCAATGCTCAGCTTAAAAAATGCCATGAACGCCCTTCCTTATTTCCGAAATACCTTAGTGTGACCGTAGTCTCTGAAAGTCTCCACTGTCACTATTTGTTTGAACTGATGTTTCAACTACCAAAGCCAGGAGCTGCTGGTGCTCTCTTCGTTGCCCAAATGCAGACAGCAATGCAATAACAATTTGACCTTGTGTTGCTGACCAATGCTCAGCATGAAACAACATGGTCTCAACAACTTCACTAGGCCTGTCTGGTGATAAACGATTCTGAAAAACAAATAATTCTACAGTTGTACAGCACAGAAGATAAACTTTTAGATGGCACTAATTTTTTACAAGTATGCGGTGCAGCGATAGGCTCAAGATTTTCCCTTTATACGTAAAGGTGACTTAGAAGAAAAAATACTTAGGTCCTGCTTTTAAACCACTCGTATACAAACATTTTCTGGATGACATATTTATGATTTGGAATTATGGCAAAGACAAGCTTCCTTATTTGATTCACCTCACAAATAATTTTAATCCCCATAGTAAATTCACTTACAAGCACTCGGACAGTGAAATAGATTTCCTAGACGTCAAGTTAACTCTAGCATACTCGGGATTAAAGACAACATAATACAAAAAAAACAACAAAATAAGAAAGGAATCCTGTACAGTTGGACGTTACATTTAAGGCGACTACTATATTGGGAGGAGTCCGATATTTCAGAAAAAGCCAGAACACTAGGCCAAGTGTAATAGTAAATTAAGGGTATCCAGTCCCATTAATAAATAATACAATTCACAAAGATTGATCAGCTCCTGGAACAGATGCACTTTATGAAATACTCTAAGATAATGAATATAAGTGACAACTTATTCTACCCCACCAGTCCCAAGTTCTGAATATAACTCATATTCTTAAACAACGTTAATATCCTACACCCAGAGACTTGGTTAAAAAGATTTTTCCCCAACCACCAAATGTTACCCCCCGTTGCCCCCCTGCCCCCCCCCCCTCCCCCCTTCACACACCTCGTAATCTTACCAATTTATTCAGGCAACCTAGAATCTCTCCTCAGATATAACGGAACACTTTGCACTGTCCGAAATGTCAAAACAGTCTTGCTGCCTTTGCAACGATATTAATATTGCTGACTTAATGACTTAATTAAGAGCACGGCAAATACTATCTTTAACTGGAAAATAGAAGGGAATCTCAATTGTAACATAGAAAATGTGATATATTTAATTCAAAAGTATGTGTGGAGAAACTGGAACAAGCATTTGAAAAAGAATGAACTTATACGAGGGGTGATCAAAAAGTTCCGGGACTGATTCTGTAGCCTAAAAGAGAGGGCTGCATAGTGATGCGCGCCCAGCAGTCGAAGGAAGGGACCTTCGTGTTTCGTAATACCAAAGGGCGTCGCTCTGTGAACATTCGGAGCTGCGCTACACGAGTTTTTGTGACCACGTGCATGCGCACAATGTCGATTTCACCATAGACCACAAGCCAGAGGGGAGCGAACACCAATTTTGCGTCGAACTCGGCAAATAAAAGCAGAGAGATCTTTGAAATGATTCAGCAGCCTCGTGTCAACAAGCGGTTAATTTTGCAAACTGTTTTAAGTGTCACTTACTTTTCAGGAACGGCAGAACATTGGTGGACGACGGAGAGTGCTAGGGCGACCCTATCCGACCTCTCCTCGATATCAATGACGTTCTGCCATTCTTGAAGCGCAAGTGCCACTCAAAACATCTCGCACACTTCACTGCTTTTTGACTTAAGCCTTCTAAATTATTTCAGAGGTCTCTGTTTTAAATTTGCCGAGTTTAAGATAAAATTGAACTTTGCTCTCGCTTTGGTTTGCTGTCTATGGAGAAATCGCCATTTTGCTCGTGCGTGTGGTCGAACAAACTTGTGTAGCACAGGTCCAAATATTCGCAAAGCGACGCCCTTTGGTATAAAGAAACACGAAGGTCCCTTCCTTCTACTGCTGCGTGCGCCTCACTCTGCTGCCCTCTCTTTTAGGCAACAAAATCAGTCCCAGAACTTTTTGATCACACCTCGTATATAAATATCACATTCATATACTTGTCTCCGGAACCATTTCTCGGCATTTAAACTTAAGGGACTTTCCGATTTTACCTTCATCATTTTACAAAAGTGGTTTTTGCACCACCCGAGATAGAAAAGAAAAGAAATCCGAGTAGATTTATGGATGCAACACTTTACAATCTAAGGGCCTTAATATAATGAAAGGGCATCTGCAAACTCTTTTCCTTGATGATTGATTTCAGTTTCTAATGAATACCATTTGTTTTCATTTTTTTTTATTTCCTAATTTCATTGTTTTGTGCAAAATGAGCAATTATCAGGTCTCGAAACTTCAACAAAAATAATGATCATAAGAAAGAAAACATATGCAGTAATGTTTAATAAAAATAAATACACATAAGAAATATGCACATACTACATATATTTTTGGTAGCTTTGTACCAAGTAAATAGATGGCACAATCTCATAGTTGAAGTGATGCCTTTTAATGTAAGTACACTTTTTTCTCCTATACTTTGCCTTCTTTCAGTTGAAGTCAAAGAAAGCTTGTGCTTAGAGACGACAAGGGGTTTTCTTGTCATCCTCTAATATTTTTGTGTCTCTTTATCATGTGGAACATTTTCATTCTCTTTTTATGCTACACCTCTTACAAAAATCTGAAGTTTGTTAACCATTTCAACTTTCAAGGCTGCTTTCTGAAAAAGTTATCAACCTTGAAACGTCCTACTTATATAGATTTTCAATATAGAACTTAAAGGGCCCCTGAAAATTAATTTTTTGACACGCGTGTCCGAACCAGGTTGTTTAAAAGAAACTTTTTTTTTAAACAACCTGGTTTGGACACACGTGTCAAAAATTAATTTTACACGAAAAAAATTTTTTTTGCAGCAATATTGACGGCGCGAGACGCGATTTAGTCGATAGTCACCTCCTTTCCACTTATTTTCTCTCGGGATATCGGGCGCGTGGAGGAGAGGTGGATCGGCTTCGCCTTCACGTTGAGGTGGAAAGAGCGAATGACCATCTCGATGAGGCCGAAAGAGTGAATGACCATTCCGAGACGTCATGGACTTTGCGTGCAGAATTTAAAGAGGCACTGAAGTCATTTTGGAAAAAGTTCGTTTTTGATCTTATATTGTTTAAAATGTGTTAGTTCCCACATATACCCAAGTCCTATATTACAAAAATGCCTGGTCATCTCAGCGCAATAGAAAAACATGTGGACTTTTGTCTCGCGGACTACATTGTGTGGACCAATGAAAGCCCTACAATACGCACAGATTCTGAAGGATTTTATTATAACTCGTTTCGAAGAGGGTCTGATTGGTACACATTCTGATAGGTACACAAATTCTTCCCAAAAGGGCGTGTCGCGATCTTTGAACTTGCTTTTAACGAAGAAATAAGCTATGCACGGTTGTGGTTTCGGGTTTGTTGGGATGCTTAGAGCGTCTAGATAAGAGTTGCCACCACAATAGGACGATCTCAGAATCGACATCAGTGCCCCTTTAAAATAAATCTTGCGCCAACAATACTGCTCTAAAATTTTTTTGTTTTGCA
Source organism: Ixodes ricinus (assembly GCA_037355805.1). NCBI lineage: Eukaryota > Metazoa > Arthropoda > Arachnida > Ixodida > Ixodidae > Ixodes > Ixodes ricinus. Next base: position 82,418 of record JAZHYW010005614.1, read on the forward strand.
TAAAATTACTTTTTGTCACGCAACTATAGTCGGTGACAGGTCAAGAACGAAGTGGAAGCTCCTCCCGCCTCTTTCCACTTCAGCGGAGCAAACGGTGGAGAGAAGGTGACCTCCTCTCCACCGTTCACTTCACTGAAGTGGAAAGGGGTGGGAGGGGCTTCCACTTCGTTCTTGACCTGTCACCAACTATAGACTCAAATTGTCTAAAAAAAAAAAACTTTTTCTTTCTTTTTAGGGGCTTTTTAAGCATTGTCCAGGCTTCAGGAGGTTCTAGTTTTTATTTCCTATGAATCGCAAGTCTTTTTTACAGGGAGCTGCCAAAATTCCAATTTATGTGCCCAAGACTCATCAGTCTGGTTTACATCTGAGCAGTGGCGTCATGAGGGTCAGCGGCACCGGGCGGCAGCCCGCCGCGACACCCCCCCCCCCCACCCCCGCGCCTCGCGTGGCCCGCCGCGACTCCCCCCCCCCCCCACTCTCGCGTGTATCGCCGCGACTCACACCCCCCCCCGCCCCCCATCTCGTGGCCCGCCGCGACACCCCTTGAGCGTTGCACCCGGGCGGACCGCCCCCCCGCCCCCCCTTGTGACGCCACTGCATCTGAGTAACCTGAAAGCTAAGCTCCAGACATATTGCATGTGCTGTAATGTGAACCCTGTATAAGCATAAAAAAAAAAAGCCTCGAGAATTTACCACTACCCGAGCAAATTAGCTATTTCTGGAATTCCAACTTATTAAGAACACGGCTTGGGAAAAAGTGTATGCACTTCTTTTGGGAAAACAAGTACACAGCTCCAGAGATGGTATGTAGCGATTTGATAAGGGTGATAGTAACAGAGGATCCTATTGAGAATGTGACCCCAGATAGTGGTTCACTATAGGTACCTGAAAAGTAAATCACCAAGTAGAATGAGTAAATTATTTTGGATCCTTTATCCACCTCTTGATACAGTGTGGCTGCTTTCTCCATGGCATTCTCTAGATGACAGATCGGATCTCTGGAGTTTTCATAGAAGTTTCCATTGTTCATACTACAGGAACTGGCATTCCAACTTACCAATAAAGACCGACAGAAAGAAGAGATGCAGGGGTATTCCCACCACAGGTGACGCAATATTGAGGAACCAATTGGGTGTCATTGGAAACAGACGCAAGAAGAGGAGCCAGTAGAGAAGGCGACTTCTATTTTCTTTCACCTGTTCAGGAAAACAATAATGCAGTCGTAGTTGGACCGACACAAGAAAGAAACTGCTAGGTCGTGGTTTATACTTGAAATAAATTTTAAAAGGCACTCAGTGGAAAAAAAATGCAACACAAACGTCTGTATTTTGTTACAAGTTCTTAAAGGGGCCCTGCAATCATATTTAAGCGTCTACCTTTTTTGCGGTTTCCACGTCCCTTGGGGTTCGGGCAAGCCAGCGGGCACGGAGAGAGTCACTAAATATCAGTGCGTCATATTTTAACCGGACGACGCGGAAACCTCCTCCACCGACGAGAGCGACCCGCGGTACCGAAAGCGCGCAAAATGTGACGTCTTAGGTCCTGGGCTTACTACTGGTCAGAGCCGCTAAAAGCTTTTTTTTTTAGTCGAGATACAAAATATAAGTGTCGCGAACCGTTTCAAATATGTATGAAAGTAGTTTTTGTTCAGTATTTTAGATCAGAAAAGAAACAAATGCAGTTTATAAAGTACGGAAACAAGAAATGACCCGTCGACATACCCGCCACCAAGCAGCGGAAAAAGCGGCGCATATTAGAAAGGGCTAGTGGGATGAGGTGCCGATGAACGGCGAGCGTAGAAAGGTCCCGGAGCGTACAAAGGCCATTTGGCGGTATGGCAGCGCGAAGTGGCTCCCGTCCTGTACTGGTCTTTACCCCGTGTTTGCTGTCGTTTGTGGCCAATGAAGTGTTATGCCGAAATAGTCTTTAATCGCGCAGCAAATGCAATGCGAGTCGCCCTGGCCGCCCGCTTCATACAGCCTATCCAACACACGGTTTAGTGGCGCCCTCTCGAGCCGTCGACACGAAGTGCGGCAGCCGTGAGCGCTCGATGAGCTCACTATACCTCCTCTAGTTCACGGCCACTCAAGCCAGGACCTACGACGTCATGAAAGCGGTTATTTTTTGCTTGTTTTTGTAATTCTAATTTTCCTATAACTTTTAAAATAAAGCGAATTTTGCGAAAAGAAAAGTTTCATTAAGTTACTACGTTCAGTGCGCTTAGGTTCGGTGCAAATTAAAAATCAGTCAAAACGCTGTTGCAGGACCCCTTTAAAGGGATACTGAACTCTCCCAAAATTTTTGTGTAAATGCCTGGATAGGACATGAGCCACAAAATAAACTTTAAAAAAGAGTATTAGCACAATATTTACATGGTGAGACTCGTTTGAGTGGTTCCAAAACATACCTCCATTTCGGGGTCAATGTCTCAAATTAGAGGCATGTTTTGCAATCGCTCCAAACTCAAAATGTGTTGGAACATAAACATTGTGCTAAAATTAATCCTTGTTGTTCATAACCAACCAAACACACATTAGTTTCTCCTATCCCCGCAATAGCAGCTGCTGAAACAAAGTAGAAAAAGACAAGTAACATTCACTCCCTCAGCTTGCATCAAGGTGGCAATAGGGGAAAGTTGGCTCATCATCAGAAAGGCAAAACAGCACGCAAAGAACGAAGACAGAGAATAAGAAGTAGTCTTGCGATCATTCAGTGCACGACAGTTTCGGTAGACAGGTCGAGCACTTTTCGTGAGCGGGGTTTCCATCTACAGTTTTGATGGCTGTAGTGGGCACTTTGCTCAAGAAGATTAAGGGAGGGCCATGTCATACAAAGGAAAGCCTCAGCAAAAGATTGCAAGCAAGGATCTCCCACAATCTAAGAAAGTTGCACAGCAGTATGATATCACCATTGTATTTTCTCCTTGCTGTAAGTTGGCACAACTGTGTTCTAGAGTTGCTAACAAGAGTGGGAATAAGGCCCTTTGTTCTGTTAAACACAAAAATAAATATATGTGGAGTGTGTGGGTGGTGCTGTTTAGGAGATACCACTAATATGTGGAAGAGGCTACATTTGCCAAACAAGCCAATGAATAAAGGATAGGATGCGTGTGCATTACTGGACCCAACGGACAACAGCTGGAGGTCATTTACCGCTCCACTGTGCAGGTTCCAGATGTCAACCTAACTTCAAACAGGCCATAAATATTGGAAGGGGCAAGTATCAAATGGCAAGGGAGCTAGTAGCTACTAGAGGCTTACACTATCGAAATGGAAGGGGAGATGGTTGTATAACTTTGGTCACAAATAGCAAAGAGATAGTTATTTTCGACACGTGGTGGTTGACCATGACTGAGTTGACTGTTGTTGCTAGAATGTTTTTCACTAAATGTTCAGTTGAGAGTCGGAGCTTGTTCTGTGTAGTTCCATATTATGTCTTACTCCTTTGCTTGCTGTTTTTACTTTTTGGCTCAAGCTGCAATTAGAAGAAACGGCCATGTGATCTGGTGCCGATTATATGCCGCCAATGTTCATCATACACGCTGGAGTTAGCCAAGCACAGGGCACATGCCGGGTTAAGTTCCAAACATTGTTAGGGTTCGGCTACTCCCGTGATTGCAGTGATTGGACCAGTGGCGTAGCCAGAAAATATTTTCGGGGGGTGCTTTCAAAATGCTACTGTGATCACAAAAAAAAAAAAATATATATATATATATACACACAATTCCCTACAACAAACACCCGCCTTTACTTTAAACTATGATCCCTACATAGGAAAGCGGCACAGGAGACTCCAAAAACACAATTGCAAAAGAAACATTTTAATACATGGCTAATAAAACAGAAAAGTTAAAATGGACAAAGATTTGAATATAAGATAGAAAATAAAAGGTTCTGATATAGACAGCAAATGTGACAATGCAAGTGAATAACTTTCGTTGGTCTTCCTACTGCAGATGCCTTCGTACAGAAAATGAATTTTCTGAAGAAGCGAGCTTCTAATATTCTTTACGATATTCATAATTTAAAGAATTATATTTACACGTGCTCTCCTACAAATGAAAGTCGGTTCATGCACTTAACTGCGCAGAGATGTTATCCCTATGGAGCCTCCATGGTCATCCCTATGCGTTCTACTCTCAGAGAAACGAGGTGACCGTGGAGATTGACTGGTTTCGAAATGCTGCGAGCTGAGGCATGGAAGAAATAGCCAGCGTCCGAAAGAGAAAGCAGCAGCGGTGGTGGGGGGAGGATAAGAATAAAATTTCGGGGGGTGTTCCGACACCTCAACACCACCCCTAGCTGTACGAACGTTCGTCGCGACATTGATTGTGACGAGCCCAAATTGAGTGCTTGTTCTGCGCCCAATCTATTATACGCATCGGGCCATTATCACCATGGGGTAATCCCCATGACTATGTCAACACTGCGATTCTTATTAATATGTCATCACGTTTAGTGAAGAGACTGAAGGAAAAGTCTGTTTTTATCCTTGAAATTACACGGCGACAAGGAAGCTTCTTGGTCAGTTACGCTACGAGCCAGTAAGTTTGTGTAAAGTGGGAATCATTCAAACCCAATATTGTTGCACGGCTCCTTACAAAAAAATAATTTTGGGCAAGGGGAGATCAGTGTCCCTTTCTCTTAGGCTAGTTGTAAGAAACTGAAGATTTTGCTTGAGCAGAAAATCTTAACACTCAGACTGAGTCAGACGTGCTGTCAATCAGTTGTTGCCTCAAGGAAACTGTGAAGTGACAACAAACATTTTAATGATTTGCTTGACAAGTAATGAGAAAGCTATACACTAGCATGTCCCGGAATAGGCAAGATTAGAGGAGCACTCTTTTTTCTGTCAATATAGGATAAAATAGCTGAATTCTGGAGTGCCACCCAATCGCCCTGGATGTTTTGTTTTCGTAACCTCCGGAATCCACTTAAGTATGGAATTGTTGCAAAAACTTAAACCTTCATGGCCTTGGGTATGGTGGAATAATTGTGACTCCAAAATGTTTCAGAAAAAGATGAGTCTAACAAAAGAGTTCACAAACAGAAGACCTAACAAGAAAAAAACCTTTTGTATTCTGTTTGTAGTCAAGTACCATTTTCATGGTGGCAATCAGTTCATGACCATGACATGCAATGTTTCGACAGCTCAGGTTTGCTTTTTGTGTAATGAGCCGCCTCACGACTGTCGCCGTGAAGCGACATGCACAGTTGGATAGCTTTTTTGTGTAATGAGCTGCTGCAGACTGTTGCAGTGAACGGGTGGGCCTGGTAGGTTAACACACACCCCAGCTCGCGCCCCAGTGATACATGCGCAACGAAATGTCCCTGCAGCATGCAATTCGTGTCACAAATGTCGACGAAATGTTAGTGTCGTCAAAATATGTCCATGAAACGCGCGTCCAGAAAAAGTTGTCCCCGAAACGATTAGAATACCATTTTTATATGCATCGAACATTTAAAGTAAAAGCCAAATTATGTATTAGGATATGTACACAGATTACGATGACTTACCGAGGTGCTACCCTTCATTGCAGCCGTGGTGAATGATTTTTTGGCAATGTTTTACCATCAGCAATTATGGAAAGGGTATGCAGCTTACCTTGTTTTGCAGAAGTGCTACTTTGTTGGGGAAATAGTACTCGACATATTGGCGACCGCAAAACTTGGACAGGAGATAGCACTGCGAGGCTCCCATTGCTGACAGCGTACATGTCAACAGAAAGCTTCTCCAAATTCCAAACAGAGCACCGGCTAACACATTCTGGAAACCGAAAATTCAATCTGCCTCAGAAATGTCAAATGACGCACTGGAAGAGTAACTAAACACAGGAGTTAGTACATCAAACCTATTACCAGAAACACTGATCCTGGAATGGCAAAGGTTTGCTTATACAAGTATGCCGAGGAAAACAGGACAATGACGTAGACAGCATGGTCCTGGTTGTAGGAATTAAGCAGCTCAGCCAACTCTTTGAGATCTTGGTGGCTGCTTGGAAACTTCAGGCGACTCCTGGAACACCAGAAGCAAAGTGACCACCGAGCACGCGACGTGTACGCGTCCAGCAAGAGGCCGACTCAAATCCTACTCACGCGTGATCTTCGTTTCCTACGCTCGGGAGGAGGACGGTCAGCAGATACAACCACCCTGTCGCGGCAATCACAGAGATCGGCAGCACCACAAGTGGTGTCATTTGCCTTTTGTCGACGCATTCACCCTGGAAACAAGGGGACGAAGGAGGTGGGCGTACTCTGATACCAGATTGACCGCACCCGATTTTCTTCGTTGGTTTTCGCCTCTGTGAAATTTAATCAGTAACCGTTATTCACGTGTGCACATTCGTGCAGTTAAACCATCTCTCACATTTGCCGCCTCCGCATGAAGCGAAGTTCATGACGCTTTTCGGGAAAAATTTAAACCCGGAGAGAAAGTGCCAGACGGAGCGCACACTTCTCAAATAGGAAGAGGCAATGAAAGTTTTAACACGTTTGACACCAGCCTAGAAAGCACCGTCGCGCCGTCGCCATAACGCCAAAATGTGACGTCTCTTGACGTCATCGCACGCAGTTTCCGCCCGTTTGCACCTGACGTGTTGACCCAACGTTGACCTGAACCCTGAATCTGTCAACTCCACCCACCGATCTCATCATCACCACCCTGATTGCGTCATTCGAAGGCAAACCGGGGCAAACGCAGAACTTCCGTGTTATCTTGCAAACGATCGTGTAACTGAATGACCTTGATAGCAACCGTAGCAACGTGCGAAGGTTAACTGGATCGCTGCATTCATCTTTTTACGACCTTCGAAAGTTTTTTTAATCAAAAATTACTTTCATTTCATTATGTGGTTTTGATAAAAACTGTACAATTAAAATTAATTGGCATAAATCGATATGCCGTTGTTTCCCTGACTTGAGAAATGTAACTATTCAGCTTTCCGCAAATATTCGGGCCAGTGCTCTAATCTTGATTGATAATAGGAATAACAGATGCTATTGTGCATATTCGCCGTTGATATTTGCCAAAGTAACAAGAAAGTAACGTTGATATTTGCGCTTAAATAGGTGGTCCTGCACTATAGCAACGTTAGCAACACTGGAAGCGCTATATTAGCAAAGTCGGCAACGCGTCCAATCCAATCCACATCAATCCTGCCGTGTGTCGTGGTGGTGTGTGGTGCTGGTCCACGGACCGCGACCTCAAGATCTCTGGACTGGTACCATTCGAATCGTTCGAGCTTTCGAGTACTTACATCAGTGTGGAAGTGCGGTCGTCGTTTCATTTTAAAGATGGATAGACGCAAGTTACTAGTCGCGCTTTCTCGGCTTAGCGGGTTTGGTACGCGTCGCATAAGCCAGCGCGCAGCCACCGTTTGTCGCGGCGGTCAGACCTGCGAGCGCTCGATGAACTTGACCTTTCCACGTCGAAATTTTTCGGCTGGTTGCTCGTCTCTGTTAAAAGACGAAGCCGTGAACCCGGATTCAGAGAAAGACGCAAAGTCCAAGCGGCCTCCCATGGAACCTGACGATGAAACTCGATCAATCTTGAACGATATCTGGCACGACTTCGAGTGTGTGCCCACAAAACCGAACCCCGTCGGAAGTGGAGGGTCCTCCGGCGCCCCGACACCCGCGGTGCCAGCGTCGCCGAAAACAGAAGTCCCCAAGGAAAGGACCGACAGCGGCATCCAGATTCAGAACCTGCTCCATTCCGCGAGGGCGAATGCCAAGAAATTGTACTCGGATGAAGACGCCACGGTGATCCTGGATGCCACCGAAACGACGACCACGCAACTTAGCGCCGGACAGGACATTGAATACTACCCGGAGAACGTCAAAATTGACCACTTCGAAGGGTTGAACCTTGAACGTGAGGACGAACTCCTTCGTAACTCTGCTAGTGCATAAGGAGCGGAAATTTCTTTGATCTGTTTGATTGGTAAGGTTAGGTGCTCAAGATATTGAGATAGATACAGGTTTACGTGTTATAAATTAACAAGTACTGGTTAAGGTTACATCGGGGGCAACCCCTAATAAACGTCAAAGTTATCGCTGCACATTTCGAGGCCTGCTCTTTTAAGTGTGCGTGCAAATTTTTTTTTTTTTTTTATGGTGTTGCGCGGACATTTGTTTATTTTCTGCTTTGGGTTTTTCTTCTGCTTAGAATGTTTGTTAGTTAAAACATTTGCATGTTGTTTCAGTGAATACAACTTTTGGGGTAGGACTACATTGCACTAATGCATATCCTGAGTTACATTCCCCAGAACTGACTAATTTAGAGAAACGGTAGACCAACTTCATGATTTGGAGCAACAAACATCATATTTTGTGTCGTACATAGTTGTGTCCAATGGATGGATGTTAATGGCTATACCCTTTATAACGGGCGGTAGCTTGCGCCACCTAGCCTAAGCCTAAAAAGACAAAAACGTGATTCCTCCCACCTTTTGAGACCAATTTTTCTCCCCCTAACTATCACCAGGCAGTGTGGGATATCACCAGGATGACCTTCGGGGGATCGGGCAAAAAAACTAAAAACATCACCCCCTGCCTCTTCCCCCCGGCGAGGGAGTCGCCAATTTTCCTCTGGTCAACCTTGTCGGCGTTACCCCAGCACCGGACCCACTGGGAGACAGGGTTGAGACTTTGGGCCGGAGCCACGCGGGAGGGAGTCCCAATTTTCCTCTGTCCCGCCTGTACCCAGCTGTGCTAGTTAGTTGTACATGATTTAATTTTCCCTAGATAATTTCTACCAATCTTCTAATCGTCTCTTTGTCACTGTAATCCTTTTCTCCTCCATCCTTCCATCGTCGCCTGTAAAACCCAGAGCCCCGGCCAAATCAGTCACCCCTCAGGGAGAGCAGGGCGAAGCCCTGTGCACTTCAAAACCAAGTGCTCTAGTGTCTCGCTATCATTATGGCAGGCGGCACATAATGTGTCTGTCTCCTGAAATTTAGCCCTATACGTCCTCGTCCTCAAAACTCCCGTTCTTGCCTCGAACAGCAAAGCACTTCCCAGTGAATTGTCAAACAGTTTTTCCTTTCTTATGTCCTGCTTTCGTGACCTGTACACTGTTAAAGCTGATTTCTCCTGCATTCTCCCCTCCCACATTTTCCTTTCCGCCTCTTTCACCCCTTTTTCACTGAAGTAGTCTGTTCAGCCCCATCACCAGTGTGTAGGTATTTAAATGTAAGCTTTCGGGTTCGGTTTGTCCATTTTGTGTTTAGACTTTTCATGTATAAATACTTGAATACCTTCCGTGCCCACCGCGTATCATCCATTTCGGTCAACCTTTGTTCAAATTTCAACTTACTAATTGCCTCCCTGCTCTCAAAAGACGACCATTCCATGTCCCCCTGTACTCCCTCATTTGGTGTTTTTCCATGTGCTCCCAGCGCCAATCTGCCTACGCTTCTTTGTCGAATTTCTAATCCTGATTGAACCTCAGATTTCATGCACAGTGCTGCATTGCCAAAAGACAGTCCTGGTACCATCACTCCTTTCCATATACCTCTGACCACTTCATATCTGTTATAGTTCCATAGTGCTTTGAGCTTCATAATAGATTAATTTCTTTTCCCTTTTCTAATTATATTCTCCTCGTGTTCCTCTAGATATTTCCTTCCCTCATTGAGCCAGACTCCCAGATATTTGTATTTTCCTACATGGTCTATTACAATGTCTTGAATCCTCAGGGGTTCCCTCTTTTCATCGTTAAACACCATTACTCCAGACTTGTCATTACTAAAACTCATGCCCAAGGTGTCCCCTTCCTCTCCACATATTCCAGCTAGTTCCTGTAATGTATCCTGGTTATCTGCCATGAGTACTATGTCATCTGCGATCTAATGAAGTTTTTTTTTTTTTTTTCTGCTTTCTTTGTTGCTACATGTGCTCTAAAACTAAACAATAAAGCTTAAAACTGAAAAATTGCAAAGTTATCAACGGAATAACTCTATACGACTAAAGATTATGTATGCAATAAACTTTACAATGCATGGAACATCAGAAAAATTTTGCATAACCTACCAAAGTGAGTTTTACGAAAGGTGTACTCTCCCAACATGTCGAACAACACACAAATAGTATTCCATGGTTCAAAATTCTGAATTTTCTGTTATCAATTTAAGTTCATGTTTCACAATCTCTTGTGTTAGTGGCACCAAGAAGCTACAACAGTGCAGTCCCAATGCTGAGAAAGTATTGAATGCTGTAAATTTCTCATGGTGCACCTGAGAACACTAGTACTAAATAGAGTACCTACACATAATTGTGGTAACCATTGATCACAGGCTCACCTGTTGCAGATCTGCAGTGCCAGGGCATATTAAAGTCCCTTATTGCATTCCCTCTGCCTTCATTATGCTTTTTAGGATTGTATAAGTATACGAGTTTTCTAGTGCTACAGGGCTCTTAGAGTTGATAATGTTTACCACCTTAAGAAAACAGATGCAAGAGAGCTTGGACTAAATTTCCCATTGCTCAAATGGTATGCTTTGAGAGCCCGGGCTCTCAAAGCATAGTAGTAGCTCTTGTTTAATGTCCCCTAGCATAACTTGATGTTGGCTTTTTATGTCGGTATTGTTAAAGTGAATTTGAGCATGTGATTTCTTTTTCCCAGTCTAGAATCCTGGAGTAGGAAAACAAATTAATATGAAATGCAAAATATGAATGTGGGGAGTGTCTAACATATGAACTGGTTCCAAGTGTTCAAAATTATTTTTTATTGCAAAAAAAAGATTGCAATTATGATTTTTTTTTTTTTTTAAGCCTGATGTCAAACCAGGCAGGAGCAAACTTATCTTTGTTTCTGTGGGGATTAGCTCCCACGGCCACTGGGTTCAGGTGAGGAGAGGGAAGTGTACAAGGAAACGGGACCATTTATGAGCCAGGCTGGGAACAGTTGTGTATGCTGGACTTCGACATTAAGCTTGCATAATAGGCTCTTGCTCAGAGTGTACTAAATTTATTATGAGAAATTGAATAATGGAATTCTGTCCTGTTTTTCAGGTGGGGAGTCGGGAGTCTTTGAAGTGGAAGAGTTGGTCGAAGTGCTGAGAGATGAGAAGCTGACAGACATAGCCGTAATTGCGGTGCCAGAGGAAATGGTGTACACGGACTACCTTGTGCTGTGTACAGCAGTATCACCACGTCACTCCCGTGGTGTTGCAGAATTTCTGAAAAAACTGGTAAGTATCGGGACTCTGTTACAGCAGGTATTAAACCATCTAGTAGAAGACCCGAAAATTATTTGTATGCTGACTGGACCTTCGTGTTTCAAGCTAGACAGTAAGGTCGATAGAGGGCAAAAGTGAAGAAAATACAGGTAACATGGTAGCGATAGTAGTTGAGGGCTTAATGACAGCATAAACAAGGGCCACAGTGAACAATGCAAGGTTTTGGGGGAGTAGGCATGATGTTAAGAATAAGTCCCTTTGCAAGAGGACAACACGTGGTTTTATTATCATATCAGATCACAGTTGTCTGCATATATCTGATAGTTGCTCTGAGATACGTTGCTAGTCTATACAAATTAAAAATGTTAATGAGAGTTCCTGCAGTGCCTTGCATGTTAACACCGCAGCGTTGCTTCATGCAGCAAGCAATCATTGTACTATAACTAACTTTTCTGAGCATATGCACTTCCATGGTGTCTAGCAACTAACTGAAATTAGAAATTCTTCTAGTACTCTCTACATTCAAGGCTGCCAAATTCTCCATAGCACCATCTATTTTCTTCTTCTTTTACATATACTTTTGTGCTCCCACTACTTGTTGTCTTGCTCTTCTTTTATTTACTGAAATTATACCCATGCAATTTCAAACAGTTAGTCAGAAGGCATACATGCAGCCATGATGGCAAATGTTTCAATATAAGCATATTGTACTATAGACCTTTGCAAAAATCGCCTTCTGCGCTCTGCCATCTTTGTCTGCTGGGCTGTGGAACGCGTTCTGAGCAAGCGCTGTTGCTCTGCTGTGTGGTATATCAGACGCTCAGCATGCGTCCACAGCTCAGTGACTTAGCATCTGTCCTTCCCTTCGGGCGATGCAAAGGTCTATATTGGGCATTTACATAACTTACTAGGTCATTGGGCATGCCTTCAGTACGACTGAATGTTACGAATCACAGAATTTCAGTCAGTGGGTATTTTTAAATACAAACATTTCTTAAGTATTGTGAAGATGCTGTCTCTCCCTTTGAAGAGATTGCGTCTTTACCATACTTGAAGCATGTTACAGTTCTGCCTTTGCGTAGCTCAAAATGCTTCACATAATTTGTACGTCACTGCAAGGTACAGCTCTATATCACGGACCAGTGTGTGGTGTACCGATTCCTCATTTTTTCTTTGCATACAAGTGAATCCACGAATGATAGATGTTTGTTTCATTGTTCACACAGTACAAGCGCAAAAAAGACAAGACGGATCCAACTCTGTTCATCGAGGGTGAGCAGTGTCCAGAGTGGAAAGTCCTCGACATGGGAAATGTTGTTCTACACATCTTCCTGCCCGAGGCACGTGAGCATTACGACATCGAGACCCTGTGGACTGTTGGCAGCACCTATGACGACCTAACTCACAGTAAGGATGACCCGGTCTTCAACATGCTGCAACAGCAGATACAGCTGCTCCAAGAAATGAAGCCCAAGGATTCCCAAGATCTCCGGAATACGGCTGTACAACATTGATTTAGTCTGTTTTCTTTTCTTTTTGCTAAGCTTTTAATATTTTAACTCAGCTTAAGGTTCAACTGAAAGAAGGTGAAGAAAAAAAAATTGTTTTCCAGTAGTATTACAGTTGTTAAGATTTGTTTTATTTGTTGTGGTGTTGCAGTGGACTAGAGGTCCACACTACAAGTGTTACTGTGGCAGTTACTATTATGAATAAAAGGTTGTTTTGCCTTTAGGACTTGCTTGACTGCTCAAGCCCAGGTACGACTTGGGAACTGCCAATCTTTGTCCAAGTGGCATGGCTGTGGCAACAACAAAAAGCACCTTCTAATAGCCCTCATATTCAAAGGGGTGGAGATAACTGCACAGGATGTATCATTTGCTCCTTCGGGGAGTGTCCAACAGTGTAGGCCGGGGTTATCTGGAGGAACACCAAACTGTTTCGAATGACTGCTGAAAATCCTCTCCCCCTTCTTGGCATTGTTACCTAAGAAAGCAGTTCAGAAGCCTACACTTTGTTAATAATAACTAGGGTTTAATGTTTTTGAAATATGTTGATAAACCCCGAAAATAAATCCCAGAGCCGGTTTTCTTGAAATCTGGGAAAACCAAAGAACCTGTACACTATATCGTTTATATAGACGTATAAACGATATAATTTCAAACCTTAGACTATTTGCAGATGACTGCATTATTTATATAATTAACGATTCCAACAATATTAATACTTAACAAAGTGATCTCGACAAAATGTCTAACAGGTGTGACAAAGGGAGGGTTATTTTAAATGTTAAAAAGTGCATTCACATAAGATTTACCAAGAAAAAAATATGCTTAATAATGAAATAATTCAAGTTAGCTCGCACGTAAAGTACTTGGGTGTTATGCTATCCATTAAATTAAAGTGTGAAAAAGAAAATCATTAAAAAATCAAATTTGTATTTAAATCACTGTAGGTAGAACATGTTTTTCTTTTTATAACGATGTATTTTTAGACATACAGATTAATTGATCAACTTGTCCAATCATTACAAACAATGTGAAAGAATTACTATATACTTACTCTTAAGCTCACCTACTAGAACAAAAGCTTAATTTTTTTTATTAAATATTAATTTTTTTAAAGTTTTGATTTGTTTGCAATAAGACAGTACTTTTTTGTTTGTTTTTAACATTCCGATTTGTTTGCAAAATGACAAGGTAACTGACGAAGTGGAAAGTAGAAAGTTTAACACTCCGAATTCAAGAAGGGTGGTTGTTTGGGCGAGTTGGTTTGACATCTTATACAATCTTGTGCGCAGCAAGGACGAGGACAAAGGAGAGAACAGGACACAACAAGGCGCAACTTACAACTATAAATTACCGGAACACGTATTCAATAAAATTCAGTTGTAAGTTGCGCCTTGTTGTGTCCTGTTCTCTCCTTTGTCCTCAGTCCTGCTGCGCACAAGATTGTATAAGAGGTTAACACTCCGATCTGCTTGCAAGAGCACCACTTTTTGCTCGAGCTCAGCCTGCTATAAACTTTTCTTGTTGATGAATCTTCGACTTGAACACAAAACAACTGCACATAGAAAACATTAAATGATAGACAAATGGCAAATAAGAATATTTTGGAGATTATTTTTGTGGGAAAGGCAGCGATTTCCCTATGCACCCCTAGGGGGGTGTACACACCCCCTTGTTTTTCTGATGGCACCCCCTCCCCCCTTAATTTACGACGACTCCTTATTTTCAATGCCCCCCCTCCCCCCCTAGTTTCAATTCCTGGGGAAAGGTTTGATTTGAATAACCATAGTAAACAGATGTTATTAAAAATAATGATTTAAATCGTCTTGGCTTTTATTCTCCACCCTAACATGAAAGAGCCATGTTGAAATGATAGTCCTTAATTCAATTAAACCTTCGACAAGCTTCGACCCGATAAAGGAAACTATATTTTACTTTTATTCGTCCATACATTGAATATGCTTCAGTAGTTTGGGTACCCCACCGTAAATATTTAATAGAAAAACTTGAAAAATATAAAATCAGTGTGCTAAATTTGTGTTAAACAATCATGAATTCGGAGCAAGCGTCACCAGCATGGAGGCGGCTTTGCTTAGGAGTTGCTTAGTGAATGAAGAAAATCTTCGAGGCTAAAATTTCTAATGATATTTATAAGTATAAACTCCCTATTAGTAAAAGGGATGTTTTACAGGAACCGTTTTATGCATCGGGAAAAGCGGATGACCCAAACTCTGACCATACTCCTTTCACGCTGACGAGTTTTCGTTTTACCCCCCCCCCGAGAAATATTGAAGAGTGGAATCAGCTCCCTAAAGATGTATAATATTCCTATTGAGTGTGTTGGGAAAGTGTACTAGATAACAGAAAGAATAAAACATAGGACTAAACACAGACGAGTAAAGATATATCCTTGACAGACTTTCCAAATATTGTTTAAATGGTTTTTCGGCTTGCGTTTGATAGATGGTGCTTTTATTTTCTTAGTCATTTTTGATAGCGCCTCTTATATCCCAGTTGTGCTGATATATACTGTAAACAACTTATTTTTCGCGGGCTCAATATTTCGCGATTTGGGTCAAAGCTGAATTTTTTTAATTATTAGCGGGTTCTAATTTTTGCGACGCGATGGGATCTCAATATAGGTTCTAATGTGTTTACATTTTACCGGAATTGTTAGCGGGATCTATTTTGAAGGATTGTAGGCGAACCGTGAAAATTGGGTCCTCGTGAAAATGAAGTCGTTTACAGCATATAATCGTTTTTATTCCAGTGATGTTTTAATGAATACTTTTTGTGCATTAGAAGTTTTGTACTAGTTATGTTTCAACGATGTTTTATTAATGATGTTTGTAAAACCAACCCTTTGCTAAAATGCCTCGCAGTAATGCGGGCTTCCTTGTAAATAAATAATCATGATTAGACCGATCTCACCAAGCATTCGGCGCATGCGTGACGCCACCATAACTTTAGTTCATGGGAGGCAGACGGCCGTGCATGCGACGGCTCGAGCCGTCTCGCGCTCCACAAGTGCAAAGCTCCAGCAAGGTTATTGCACGTGCAGAAAGACTAAAGTTCCCTCGATGCATTGCGGCAGCGGTGGCGTATTCGAACTGGCTGGTGAGATCGGTCTATTAGAATCGTCTTGGAATATGAAACACCCAATCTTTATACGAGAAAAAAACCTTTAGACTCATCAGTTTATTTTGCATTAATCTGGAACACGGGCCGCTTCTTTTGTTTGGGAGTCAGACCTCTTGTCGCATTTCTTCTCTTATCGGCAAGAGAAGGAAATTGGATGTTCCCTTGTGGTTGGGAAATCCAACCCTCTTGTCTCCAATAAACAGCAATATTTGATCCAACACTGACTCTGTCAAACCCCCCCCCTCCCTCTCAAAAAAAAAACATCTATATGGAGCATGTGGTTGATAGTTATGCGTCAATGTGTGACTCAGTTAAAGTTTAAACAATGCTTAAACTGGGAAAACACTGAGTAGGGGTATGGACGAGTGCCAGTGTCCGTTTCTGACATGCCTTCTGCTGCTAGTAAGATGGTGGCACATCGGGTTGACTAGGCTGATATTACTGTCATCTTGCTAGGGTCAAACTAGCTCCACCCCAAGAGCTCCCTCTCCAATCCAGCAGCACTTCACGAACTTTCCTTGGGCTCCCCAAGAAAATCACCTGCATTAAACCATTCCCAAGATCAAATATTACATTCTACCTGATGTGCCATCGTGGGGGGCATTGATTAGCACAAGAGCATCGGTTAGCCTAGTGCATTCTAGGCATACATGTTTCTCCAGGTAAGCTTTTGTGCCTCTGCCACTGGTGGGCCAAGCTTCCTCTTTGCAACACACACTTGAAATACATTAGCAAACACAATGCTCTGAAAACTGCTTCAGCTAAGTCAACTTGTACAAAGTAACAGGCCCCAAAACTAAGCATGCATGAAAACACTTTCCCTATTGCAATGATGCCCAAGGTTCCATAATTCCAAATACAAAAAACATCAATATGCACAGATACATATACACCCACAGAAAGTGTTACCAAACAACTGCCCAATGAACTGGTTCCCAGGGCTGCACAATTTTCATAAAGAGTTTGGATAATTTGTGAACTAAAAAATTTGGGAGAATCTAGTGGAACTGGAACCACAAACAGAAAGCAAAGCAAAAGACAAAACAATTCAGGTTCCAGTGGACCTCGAGGCCACTTCACACAAGATTCTTACAACCAGAGTGCAGTGCCACAGAGGAATTAATATCAACCCCATTCCCGATGCCACGGAAATTAAAATTTCAGGGCCTTGCACGCCCGACATGCCCCAGCAAAGGACTCGGGTGCAATTCGATCCACCTGGAGATCTGATGCACAAATAATCTCAGCTACAGACATTGTAGTAAGCCTCAGCCATACTGTGGTCACCTACGGCAGGTTTCAAGCTAGGTTGGTCTGTAGGTTGTCACTTTGCCTCGAACTCAGAGGCGGCACCAAACACCACTGATGACAAAAACAGTGTAGAGCAGGGGTCCCCAAACCCCGGCCCCAAAAGAAACTGCATCGTAACACTGGTCCTCTCGCCGTATTAACTGAACACTGTCATTATCACCATCACCATCCGTAGTACCCTACTTCACGTCTGTGTATCTATGTTAAAATTCCTTTGCGTTTTCATGTACATCGTGCCTCACGTCCTGTCACAGCTATTGCACATTGTTAGCGTTAGCTTTATAATTATCAGTCTTTTGCACTGCACAAATATCCCAAAGTTTTCATGCACTTTGATATAGTGAGTTTTCTTGGTCACAATTGTTGTCATTAGCTAAATTATTAAATTCTAATATGTGTACTCATTGACTTCAATTTTCTTCGTAATACTTTAACATTCATTTATGTGCCGAAATTCTTACGTAGGATTATTTATTCAGATTTTCGTTTATAATTCCTCCCTTTTTTTTTCCTGACCCTCGAGACCAACCAGATCATGAATCAGACCTCTTATCCAAAGAGTTGGAGGCCCCTGGTGTAGACTTGGAATAAGTTTTTGCAAAAACCGACACCATGCGAATTAGTCCAAAAGGGACACTGCACTCTAAAAAAAAAAAAATTATTTTCTTTACCTACCTGGATAAGACTTGCGTCAAAATGCACCTTCCCCAAGAAAAAAGAATTTCTGCAATATTTTCAAGTTCAGACCAATTTCGTCTGCTGGAATGTGCCAGCTCTAAAAGGACTCATTTGGATAAAGTAATGACAAAACAGAAGCAATTTTGGAAGCCTCTCATTGGAAAAAAGAAATATTAGAGTTTTGCATCGCAAAGCAACAGACTATGAGCACGCCCTAAAGGCTCGTTGGGGAAGGGACCACCCAGGCTTTGAACCCCGCATCTTCCACTCCGTAGGTCGAAAGGGAACGCCTCGGCCATGGATGTGGTCATTCCCTTGGCTCAGTGAAGCATAGAAAAGAGGTACATCCCCACATACCTTTCCTCAGTGTCTTTGTCCTTTGCACACCGAGAAAAGGCGAGAAAAAATATGGAGGGCGCAGAATGTGGGGGGAGGACAGCTAGTACATTGCTGCCAGGCTGGGACGTGCCTAAATTCTGCTGCAGCATTATTATAGCTTGAAAAATTTCTGGAAGAAAGGACATCGTGCAACATACATGGCCTACCCAAAAGGTTTTATTGGGATTTATTGCAAGATTTAAAAATCCCAGAACTAGTTCCAAGATTCGGTCTGCCTATCACTGTGTGAAAATTTATCTGCTGTAAATATCAATAGGATTGCTACCCTTGTGAATAGACTGTAAGTAGTAGCCTTGTCCTTCCAGAGACCATGCAGAAAGCATTCAAGTTTTGCTGTTTTTATTGTTTATGTACTTTGTATATAAGATTTAAATTACACAACACCACAAACACTATGTAACAAGCAGAAAGGAAAGTGTTATACATGTGCAGCAAAATTGAAATTACATCAGCAACAGAAGGGGAAAAAAACACTTGTTTATCTTGTCCAAACATATGCTTCACAAAGAAGCAGTTTCTGGTGCTCCAAATGCAAGAAACAGGAGCAACCTCTTATATTCCCTAAACGAGAATGAAACTTGGTAAACTAGAAATCTCGCCTCCTCCACAGCCCCTCCTCCAAAACTTAGGTCAATAATCAGAAAAAAAAAAAAGAAACAAAGAAACGAAACAAAATGTCGCACATCCAAGCAATAATTCAGCCAACCCAAAACTGTGACGTCATCAAAACAGTTTGGTGTCCCTCCCACCTCCCTGCCCTCTTCAAGCTTGGAGTTGGAATGACAGTGGTCCGATCGACATACCACCAAACAGCCACACACAATAAAATCAAGGTGGAGGTTTCCTTCCAAAAGTGAGAAGGCAAGTCACAGAACCTACAGAATGCCTCCACACAAGTCCAAAGATCTTGGTTAAGTGAAACACACATGCACATACACATACACACACACAATGAAAAAAGAAAAGAATGCCTCAAGAAATGCACAGAAATTATGCAAGTCAATCTAAGAGTTGGGTGACAATTAACATTTGCAGCATGCCGACACATTATGAAGTGGAGCACCGCAAAGCTGCATTTCATTGGCCAATTTGTCATTTTTCTGAAATACTAAGTAGACTACAAAATGACAAAAACAAATATTCAAGCCATAGGTGGCATTTTTACTACAATATAACTGGCAAAGAAAAACAGTTCAATACCAAAAGGCTAATTTAAATTTTGTAAAACAAATCATTACTAAAGACAATTAGCATGTTTCGGTCCCCTCAAAATATATGCATGAAACATGCCTAGCCCCAAGAAATAACTAACTGGCTTCCCATGGACCACGACCTGAAATCATGCAAGTGACAGGCGTGGTAAAGGGGGGACATAAACCTAGATTTCAAATTTAAAGAAAAAAAAAAAGTTATTCTTCAAATTTGGGTTTTTTAGTTTTAGAATTTAATTATACACCCTTACACCAAATAGTTATGTTGATATAAAATATTTTCACCACATTGTGAGGCAGTAAAAAAATTAAAAAAAAGTTCAATGTTCAAATGCATATTTCTCAGTTCGACTTTTTGCAGCAAATTTCATATGAAGGAATATTTTGTTCGAAAGTAATGCATCTCATATTTTGAGATAACGACTCTTCCTGAAATATTTTCATTTGAGTTATAAAAACTAGAAAGCTCCAAGTCCCACATTCTTTACTTTATATTCAAGCAGTCAAAATGGTGCTTAGTAGCTTCATTTGTATATCATAGATCTCTTAACAAAGTGTGACACAGCATCTTATGCAGGTATGTAAAATTGTCCCAAAGAGCTGAAAATTTGCACAACACACCTACATCTAATGTTAAATCTCCCTGCAAATTTCACTCCGATCACTTGTGTAATTCAGAAGTTAAATCTTTAGCCAGTGTCCCCCTTAACAAACTTTAGCCATGGCATTTCGCAAACATACTTCATAGGCAAAAAGTAAAAAATAATCAAGCCATAATGTCCAATAGTCATTCCTGGGAGCTGGATAATCCCATTTGTGCAAAAAGGGTTCAGTCCTCTTGGAAAATCGTCATCATACCACTTAACTACTATGTACCAACCCTAGATATTCAACATATGAACAAGCATGGATCAAGCAAATGAAAAGTCTTTCTCATTGGAAACTATATACAGATGTATGCAAGTGCAAGCGAGGCAGGTGTGTGCATGTACATGCATACACACACTGCCTTATTGTACTTGCTTGAAAAAAAAAAAAGAAAAAGAAGCAATGCAACTTTTGTACAGCCTCTGGAACACAATCACAAACTTCACCAAACTGCCAGCTTAGGAAACCAACAAAAGTAGGCTGGCAGGGACAGACAGACACATGTCGAGTCCTCCGAGCTAAGCAAAACTTAAAACAGAGGTGGGGGTGGAGGAGGGAGTGAGGGAGGAGTGTACACAGCAATAATTAACGTCATCGCAACCACTAGTTGGTTAGCTAGGCTTATGTGGCATAGCGCTTTGTCCAGAGCCGGGCAATGCGGTCGTGCTCCTCTCGCTGCTGCATGAACTGAGTGGCAATGCTGCCCACCAGTGGGTCCGCTGTGCAAGGAAACGCAACAAAAGCACGCTCAAGACAAATAACCATTCTGTTTTTGTTATTTTGTGTGTGCGTGCGTGTGTGGATGGATCAAGTAAAATTTATCTACAACCATTTCTTATGGCATCCAGCTTTACACCCTGAAAACTGCAAGAAAGCAGAAATCCTAATGGGTAGTATATGCAACATGATGCAAAGATAACATACTTTCAGTGTTGGAAGTACCGTAAAATACAGAGGAAGTGGCCACCCCACTTTCGGTGAAAACTAGATTAATCTAGACATGGGTGCTTGACCGGTCAAACCAGGTGCTTAACGTATAACTTCTAGAATTCCCAAGTTTGGGAAATGTTAATAGTGGTCGCTTGAACGAAGTGGGCGCTTCTGCTGTATTTTACAGTAGATTGCGTGGCAAGACGTGCAAGCTACATTTATTCTGTCAGACTAAAACCAGGGGCAGTTTAAGTCACTATAGTCGGTGACAAGTCAAAAACGAAGTGGAAGCTCCTCCCCCCCTTTCCACTTCAGCGGAGCGAACGGTGGAGAGGAGGTCGCCTCCTCTCCAGCGTTCCCTCCGCTGAAGTGGAAAGGGTGGGAGGAGCTTCCACTTCGTTTTGACTTGTCACCGCCTATAGTATCAAAACAGGGAACTAACAATGAGTACTACACTCTGAATACGAATAAGTCCGAGGAGTTTCAAGAGTTAAGCTGGCATCGATAGAGCTGTTCAGACTCAAGAACTCGCGAGACCTTTACCCAAATAATAATAATTAAATTCGTAATTTATATAAATAACCCAAACTAAATGAGATTTCCACCGTCAATCTGAACCTTAACAAAATGTTTTTTTAAAAAATGGCAAAATTCTGTAATAGAAAGAACCCCAAAATGAATTCTGGATTGGAATAAACGATTTTAGATTGGGATTTTACTCATTGCATACCGTTTAGTAGGTTAAAAGAAAACCAGTACACGAGGGTAGAACGCCAAAAGCCTGCCTTTCGCTATGAAATTTCGAAAATATAGCAACTATTTCTTACATTCGAAAGCTTGTTCACTGCAATACACCCATGGTACCCAAGCACGTCAGCCAAACCCAGCTCACGTGTTCGACATGAGCGCTGCATCACCCGGACGTATGCGCTCTTAACACTCAATCTGTCAATGAATATTTGTATTCACGTTCGTGGTCAATGAGTGCCTCGACAGCAATTATCACTTGCAAATGACAAGTTCCATGGTGTGCGAAGCACGGTGGAAGCTT
This sequence comes from Ixodes ricinus, assembly GCA_037355805.1. Lineage (NCBI taxonomy): Eukaryota > Metazoa > Arthropoda > Arachnida > Ixodida > Ixodidae > Ixodes > Ixodes ricinus. The sequence goes on from JAZHYW010005614.1 coordinate 104,471, forward strand.
GGAGTCATTGCATTCCGAAACCAACACAGTCGAAGTTGACAATCTGACATAACTCTTTACGTCGAGGAAAGCAAAATTCATCAGACTGGCCAGTCGTGGAAGTCCGACAATGTCGACAAGAAGGCTGGGAGGGCTGTCGCTATAGTTCAACATTTATCGACGACTGCATCAGATGCAAGAAACACGAACGGCTGACCCCGCCGACCCTCAGACGGCTGGGAAAGCTTCCGGTTCCAATAAAATACTATTACGTCAGAACCACATAATATTTCCTTTCACTTTTCAGTTGAGGAGGAAAGCTGAGGAGGAAGAAGAATCATTCCACGGACCCTTTAATTTTGCCAAATATAGAAGCCTAGAGTCACTATGTTTTAGAGGTAAACAAATATGATAATGCATGTCTGCCTCTGTAGAGAATGCTGCGTACAATGTAGTAAAATATGCCTAAACTTAAAAAAAAAACACAACATTACATGAGACTACATTACTATCCTCAATACCACATTTGAGTGCAGAAAGGAGATCAAATCACACCTAAAGTGCAACAACAGCTTGTGTGGCTATTAGCAATGAATGTCATTACCCAAAAACACCAGCAGAAGGAGGAGACACTAGATGTGAACAAAACAAAATCATGACCAGACCAGTATGCTTACCTGGGTTGCAGTCTGTGAGTAGAGAACATATGGACAGCAGAACTTTGGAAATGGTCAGGGCAGGACTCCAGTTGTCCTTGAGAATGTCTAGGCATATCACTCCCTGGCTGTTGATGTTGCAATGATAGATGCGGGTACGAAATGTCACCTGCCATGGAAAGAAAACCACATATTACACAAGGCACCCAAAATAAAACTTTTGATGTCAAAAAGGAGCAGTGAAATTTTTCAGAATCTAAAACTTGGGCACGAAGTCTTGCAGGATGGGTTGCCTTGGAATGAACCCGACCAAGGCTCTTAAGGTCCAACCCAACTAATAAATAAATTGCTTCACCTGTAATGTGGAAAGGAGATAATAGCATTTCAATAAACAAGACACAACTGCGCTATCATACTTATTTTACTACATAACTTTAGAATGTGTAGTAATTTTTAGAGCAAATTTTTATCATAGTACCTAACTGACAAACTTCCGAAATTCCAAAGATAAACTACCGTAGAATACCGTGCATCCACCCATTCCACACTAAGCGCCCACCCCCAAAATTTGAAACATCTGAAAAGAATATGCACAGTACAAATAGATGTAAAATTGATAACCTCACATGCGCCCATCTCTATTTTTTCGTGATTATCTTCAAATTTTGAGTGGGCGCTTGCTTGGCATGTTACGGTAAGTGTGATGTCCAAGTAGTAACTTCACAAGTATACACGTTTGCAAGTTCGGCTTCAGGGCGCTGCCATCTTCCTCAGTTGGGGTGCGCATTGACGCATCATAATCCTATTACGAAGCCTTGCTAAGGCGTCGTAATCGGATTATGGTCGCTCCCCATTGCACTCCAAGTGAGCAAGATGGCAGCACCCTGAGACCGGACTTGCAAACGTGTATACACATAAAATGCACAAAAACTGCTCTGTCAAATCACACACAAAAAAAAAACAACTTATAAATACATGGGGCAACTTTTATTTATTTAACTAAACCATTTTGTTCAGTTTAAAATACTTGCGGAATTTACCAGCACAGTCGGGCATCAAATAAAATACAGGACATCAACGCAGTAACAAAAATTCAAAGCTCCTATAGTTCATTTCACTCTGTGCGCAAGTGAAGCCGAAGCTGCAAGCTTGAGCATGTTGCCTTGAACAATGCTTGTGCTGCACAAGCTTGGCACAGACGCTGAAAGCCCGAAGCTCGCTCTCGTAACTTTCACCATGTTTGCACTTGAGGTCAAACAAGTTCAGCACCTCTGTCCCCGGTTTACGCGACACTAAAAGTCCACCAGCTCCAATCTGTTTTGGGCATTATTTCTACAGGACATCACCTTTGGTGGCTTGAACGGATACTCTGGACTGAAGTGGATATCCAGGAAGAACACCCCACCCTCGTAGACAGATCCTGGTGGGCCGAGAATGGTGGACACCCATTCGTACAAGTTATCTCCTTTGGGGCCCGCACTAGAGACGAAGGAAGACAACCATACAGTTAACACTCCACGCTTATAAGTCCAACGTTCACTCCACACATTGACAAAGGTGCCCATAAGATGCACATAAAAATTTGTAAACCCTTTTAATCTCAGACACACCGGATTCACTGATTTTAGGGCAGGTCGAAGTTGTGAGAAAAAATGGTTACACACTTTTAGCTACATCAGCAAAGTTTGTATGCACACTGCACGACACTGTTAACACAAACAAGCGATTGCCAGTTTTTGTCCCAGAATTGAAAAACTGTCACCAAAAACTACTTTACTCGTTTTCACCTCAAGAATCATAGTAAAAAAAGTCAGACACCTCACGGAGCACTGCTAATTTTTCTCTTTATGCGAGAGTAAGGTATTTGTAGGTGCATTTTAGAGTAAACAAACAACCAAATCTAGTAAAAACTACTTCATGCAGCGTGTAAACAATGCACGAAACTTGCTTTTTTTTTTCTTGAAGTGAAAACAAATAGTGTGGTGGAAAGTGTTCATTTCGAGCACTAACCTAAGCAGCAAAATTTTATGCTATTTAATGACATGACCGAGTAAAATGTGAAAACGCATCAATGTTGTGTTCGCACTAACAGTGTCACGCAGCGTACACTTTTTGTAATGATAGTCTAAAATCTTCCAAGAAAATATTAGATAAGCTAGTAAAACCAAGCTATAAAGAAATAAGCAGCTTTAAAGTAGGTTTTTATGCCAATTTCTGAAAAAAGAAATGACTCGTCAACATGCTGTCATTCCTTAGGCAGCATCATATATTACAAAGCTAATTCAATATTCATAATGCAGCATTCAGAATAAACACTAAATAGAGTACTAGGGTAGCTAATTGACCAAATGCAGCAACAAACTTGGCAAATACAATTAACAAAATCGCTAGGATACCATTCAGCCACTTCTGAGCAACGAAAGTGTAAGCAGATAAGAGTAAGTTAATAAGAACCTGGACGAACTTTGCGAGAGGCTATGGCACTTAACAAAAAAAAGAAAAAAAGAATGAGGACGAGAAAATTGCACCGTGTTTCCACTGCACAAGTGCACGCACAATGTTATCACATTCCACCTAGCACAGCATTGGCTAACATATTTCAAGACAAAGTCCAAAGGGGTTTCAAAGACACAGAATGTGCCAAGATTTGCCAATGCATTAGCACTGCTTAAAATTAATGCCTTCAGTTAAATTAAAAACTTTTCTTGCAGCACCGGAGACTGGCAAAATGTTTTGACTGATAGACCTTTCATGAAAAAGGGACGCACAAGCTATCACTCCCCCAGGCATTGGTGGAACAAAAATGAGTACGGGACCTTGCAAGACCTCAGTTTTTGAGCGATTCAGGCTTTGCGGAGTAGCCATGCTAATTTCATGTGCAACCAAAAGGCAGGTGTCTAAATCATATTTTTATAATAAATAAATAAATAAATTAATAAAAAAACGATCGATTACAAACGCGAAAAAATAATTGGAAGGCTTGCATCGAGTCGTGTTCCCTACTATGCACACTGATAACGTTTATGCACCAGTCAAGTTGGTTCTGAGTGCATCCAATACAAACCCCCCTCCACAAGTTTTTGTAAACACCAACACAACTGACGGAAGACTTCAAGCACTGCCTATGGGCAGTGGTTTTGTTTTGCAATAGGAAAATGCTTACTACCGCTTGTGTAATGCTTCCAGGCGGACGACAACTAACAGTCATGGTAACCGAAGAGCGGGGAAAAACGGGATGAACACCACAACGTTGGAGCTTTGTGTTGTCCGTCCCGTTTCTTCCGGTCCCAGAGTTACCATATCAGTATTGAACCAGCTCGCCTGCACACTTGCTTTAGTTCAACAAACAGGTTTACCTACAGCCCAGTCATTAACGCCACGGGCATGCACCGGAAAGTGCCTTCAAAACGGTTCAGTCAAACGTAATGACCAGACAGATAGTGCCTTGAATATGGTTGTCAATCGTAACGAACAGACCGATAATAATTCGAGCAGCATACGAACAGGTGCAACACAGAGGAACAAAAACAAAAGAAACACCCGACAGGAAAAGGCCCATGCATACTACTCTCACGTAAATGAATAAACAACATTACCTGCAATTAGGCGGTGGGTCCAGCGTAATTTCCGCGAGTTCCTTTTGGATCCTAGAAAAGAAAAAAGTTCAGCGCCGCACGCTTGGTGCAACACCTCGACTGCGTACTAGCCGCAGATTTTCTGGCGTGTAGTGAAAAAGAGCACACTGGAACGGATATCTTATGCAAGGGCAAGTGGTCCCCGACGTGGGTACCGCCTTAGTCCTAAGAAGGAACGATTGACACACTCACCTCTTGGCACTGGTACTTAGTGACTTCGACATGTTGGGACTCAAATTCGTGCCGTCTTGATCCTTCCTTGGGTCCTGATCTTCGACCGCGGAGCTGCTTCTTCCAGGGGAGATTCAGAACTCGGAACGTCCAGCCTGGATATGACCACCGGACATATCTCACCAAACGTCACTTCGCAACTATGCCCCCAAAGCAAAACAAAAAAAAATACGAACAAAACAGAAACCCACAGGGGTTAAGACGACAAGGATGGACACATTAATCCTGGCACCGGCCATAAGGCAACATGAAAAATACGGGGAACATGAGGTAATGCAACCAGCCAAGATCACGATTAGGAACGCCGAAGTGCTCCCAGCCCTAACAAAGACAGGAGTGGATGGCTGATCCTATTGGAAAAAATACACCCACACGGAGCGTCCAAGAGCCCCGTAATCAGACCACTAAGTTTAGATTTCGATCAGCTTCCGTAGAGATACCGGGAACTGCGACGCTCAAGAAGTACTACTAAACAAATCACGACTCACAGAACGACAGTCACCCACTGTGTACAGCAGAACGTCGAACGCTGTGCCGCCGCTTGGCCAGCTTGGCTGTTCTCAGCTGCGAAAGCACCCCCTTTCCTCCTCTCCATCTAGCGGACGCCGCTCGGCCGTTCGCCGTTCCCGATCAGCGGTGCAGCCTCCAATAAATCTCGCGCTTTATCGCTCTGCGCTTCAGGCAGTTAATCTGTGCTGTGGTTCTGTGGTCCTTATTATATGCCCCGCTAGAAATTTCAACGTGTTTTTTTTTCTTCCTATTTCTCAAATGTTATGGCGAAACACCCACATATTCTTTCTTATTTTACCCGGAGAAAAAAATGTCGTTGCTTGCTAAATATCGGGAGTTCGCTTTTGAGAGAATAAAACAATTTCTTAGCAGCGTGCACTGCAATTTTCACCGAAGTTGTAATTAGGTGGCTAATGTAGTATTTTTAAAGTTTCGGTATGCGTGGTTATGTATGTAATCACGATGTAATTGGGTTGTGTGTATGTTTATACAGCCTGAACTTAGTCTGCCTCAACGGGTGTCGGGCGACTTATCTCACAGCTGCAGATGAGCAATTTAGACAGTGCAGTGCAGTAGAGATACACGACCGCACACGGCACGCCGGTATGCTCATCCAGATCGAAACGGGCAGGCGTAGGGATTGAACCAGATTGAACCCAGCATCCCTGGGTTCTGCAGCGCGAGCTTTCGCTCCACGTGCTCCGAGTTGGTGTGCGCTAGCCCACTCGGCCACCGACCTCCCACTAATCACGATCGATGTAAGAAACACACTGTGTGTATGTAACCGAAAGCCTAATGGGCGACAGAGAAAGGGTATCCAGAGGAAAGCTGGCCGAAAACCGTCGGACGCAGTAAAAAAAGGGTAAACTAGGAATTGTGAACCGATCAAATCTCTAACACTTCTCGGACGGAGAGGGGGAGGTTCGTAGTTTGTCATTTTCCCTAACAAACATAAAAAACAACAACAGAAGCCGCCATTTTTTGTTTGTGCATGATATTCCTGTTGGGGTGGTCTGGGGGCGGGGGGGGGGGGGGGGGGGGGGGCAGAGAAAAAGGCAAGGTGTCTGACGAGTGACGACACCTCTGCCCCTCAAAAAAGAGCGTCTGGGCGTATGACGCGTGCTTCGCTCGCTTTCCGAAGCGACGAACGCGCACGTGCTGGACTGTGATTTTGTAAACACTGGGAAGAACTTGAGAGATAATAAAATAAATATAAAAAAAACGACGTCGGTTCATTCCATGGGGGGACAGTTGATGGTTTCGCATTGAAATAAATCTCAAGTAGTGACCCATCAAAAGATGTACGCAATCTACAGGCCGCAGTCTTGGCCAGTAACCGGAACCGAACCAATCCGCAAACCGGAACCGAACCGTCATTTTTAGCCAAACCGGAACTGAACCGAACTGAAATCTTTGCCGCCATCTTAGAACTGAACCAGAAAAAATATAACGGTGACCGGTTCGAAAAGGTTCACGGTAATGTGTTTTTTGTTTTTTAATTACAAAATGAATATTTGGGAATAAAAATTGGCAGCTGTATTTCTATGTACTGATCAAGTCGTCATATACAGAACTGCTTTTGTATTGACATTATGATTAATCATGTGTCACATGGTAACGTGACGTCATGGTGTCAAGATATGCTTGCTGCAACGAGGTGAAAGGCTTAGAGGGATAAACTGGTATCCCGTTCACCCAACAAAACAAAAGTGACCCCCCCCCCTGGCTGCCGCCATGTTATACATTATTGACCACTAGACCAAGTACGATATAGCTTCTTTGACTAGACACGTGACCGTACCAAATACTGAGGCTTTTACGCAAAACTGAGCCGAGATTTGTATTGCGATCGCTGTAAAAAAACATGATAAACCATTTTTCAATACTGTTAGCCCCAGAGATCAGTGTCTAGCTCCGATAAAAACCCAAGACACAGCAACGCGGCTGACGGCATCTTGCGAGCCATCGCGAAGCTGCACGAGTTTTTGTCGCAAAAACACATCTTGGACTTAAAAAAAACAAAAACAAAAAACATAAGTTATTTCTTTGATACTGTTATTAAAGATCAATAAGCAATTATCTGTGCGCGGTACTTCGTTAAAATCTAGAGGTTAACCTATAAGGTCACATATGTCTTGTGGTAAAAATGTGCAACATGGCGGCGGCCGGGTGGGGGTCACTTTCAGCTGCCAGTTTATTGCTCCCCCTATACCTCGTTGGCTTGCTGTCAAGTAATGTCACGTGATGTGACCACGTGACGTGACTTGCTTCGTAAGTCATAAAGTCACAACATGGCGCTCCGCTCAAAACAAACCGTTGCTAGGGCCGTTGTTATGGACAAATGCATGGGAGCTCGATGTGCAATATCTTCTGTTCCCTCTCTCCATCCCACTGTATCATTATTTAAGTCCCTAAACGCAAAAACAATTCAGCAAATATATGCGTTCAAACTTTTAACAACGTATCGTAGGGCTGTTCAGCAAAACAACGTTCATTTCATTCACTTACCTAACCTAAAACATCGCGTCATCCTGCGCGACCTTAGGCAAAATCAGCCCTGGGTAATCCGTCCATCCCGCACGAATTACTTTGATCAGACGCTTCATTTTAATCTGTCCACCATACTAAACACTCTCTGCAAAAAGAGTATAAATTTAGAGGCACTTTCACATAAAGGGTTAGAAATTTTATTTTTTCTCTATGAGTTTTTCAATACTGGCGTTGTTTTTTATCCTGTGTGCTTTCTTTATGTATTTTGCTGACCGCTCTCGTGGTTTGTTGTCGGGTATTGTGTTTTTTGCCTAAAGTGTCCATTACACGAAACATTTGTATAAAATGTGTCTACATGTATGTAATAGATCTTTTTTAAATTTTTATTTACCTTTTTGCTGGCCCGAACTGCCCGGGGGCTGGGACCTTCGTCAAGCTGCTACCCAGCAGCTTTTTGTCCTAAGTCCCCTGTTGTCATGTAAGGAGATGTGACAACAAATAAAACTTGATTTGATTTTAACTTGAAGGCGGGGGGACTCCTTTTGTTGCTTCATCTCGGCGTCGGATAAGCCAAGCTAAGCGCATAATGGGCGATTTGTGGCGGGAGGGACAGCGACCTGGTGAGCCCCATTTCCTCCGGCGATACCAGAGAAGCGCCCGGAACCGAACTTTTCCTTCGGCAGCATTTCAAAGCCTAGCCTCTCGGTCTTCTCTCTGAATTTTTAGATGCGGAGCATCTCTTGCTCGGGTCTATGTCCCGCGGCGTCGTAGTCCGCACTCGCACTACGCACGCGCAACTCTCCTTCCCTCTCTCCAACAACTGCGCGTTACTCTCTCCGCTCTCTCTCTCCTACCAGCTGCGTGCACTGCCGCACTGCGCGTTCGTTCGCTTCTACTCACACCGCGCGCGCACGCGCAACTCTCCTCCTCTAGTCTCCTCTCCTTCAAGTGTGAAAAAAAAATAAACGGCGAGCGGCGAGCGTTCCAAGTTTCTCTGCCGCGAGCCGCGACGAAGGCTCGCGTAGGGGGTCACGCTAGGGCAGTCGGTGGCGCCATCTCTCGACGTCAGCACGCAACTGACTCTTTCCTCGGAACCAACACGATGCTCCGCATCACCCCATGGTTCCCCTCGGGAAGATGGTGTAATTTTGTCCTGTTTCGCGGTAAGCATATTTATGTACTAGGCTGCTTGGCTACTCCGGGCATTCGACTGCTTCTGCCGTCCATGTATAGTGACCCAAGGCCATGTGAGGATGGGCATAGGCCAAGAGCCATCGTTCAGGAACCCCGGAGTTCGAAGGAACTACTACAGAATGTATTATATCTCTGTTACCTCACGGAGCGGTAGTGGCGCGTCGGGCGCACTATTGATCTGGGGCTGTGAGCGGAAGGCCCCATGTGAGACGTGTATTTCTGCGTTGTTTTGAAAGGAACCAGGCAAAAACCTGCCTTCTCATCAAAATGCCGCGACTGGGGCTGTACCTAAAGAGTCGAGAGAGGTTTGAAGGTCAGTTTTCATGTGCTCGGTTCGTCCGAGAACGTGGATATGTGCCGTGAAAAAAGAAAACCAGACGTCGTCGGGCCACGATTGCTTGGGGGAAGCACTTTAGGTTGAATTCACGGATACTTGTGGTCATCACATTTATATTTTTTGTTCCAACATGAACGCCGGAAAACCGTCACGTTGTACAGACCACCTGCGGGTGTTCAGTGCGTCTTCAAGTTCAAACGGCCGCCTGATCGGAACTGTCGTCTGCTCTTTCAAACGTTTCTGCTCGTCGCATCGGCCCGTAGACCAAACGTGGGCCCGGTACTTGCGATAAGAAGTAAGTGCAGGCCTCAAAAGGCTTAAGTTTGAAGGTTGGTGTTGTGTCGGTGGGGTAAACGTGCTTATCACGTAGTCACATCTTGTTTATTAACAGGTTAGGTTACATCGTTGAGCTGGAACCTCATGGCGGTTACCTGGAACAAGAAGGAAAGGCGCCTCGTGCGCGGGCAGTCCACCGAAGACGCCGGCCCCCTGGTGGTCAAATACACATATACAGCACTATAGGCCTCCTGCTTTGCCCAGGAGGCGCTGCAGAAAAGTTGTCTGGCAGCGCCCCCTACGATTTGTTTATAGGTATTGGGTAGTACAAACTTGCGCCCTTGCGCCACTTGCGCATTCCAAGTTGACCCGCGTGCAAACGTTAGCCGGCGGCGCCGGCGTTATGAATTCCTTCCGTGCGATTTTCTTACGGCAAGGAATCGAGCCAATTTCTAACGTGGAAAGCTGCTTTCGTTCGTGAACACTTCGCAAGGAGAATAAACTCAGCGACGCAAGCTACGTCTACGCTGTACAAGAAGCCGCAAATTTGGTGTCGGCGTGATGCCACTCGCAAAAACAGCGAGCTTCTTATTATATCGAGCTTGAGGTGAGCATTCTGAGGTACGTTAACGCACCTTGTAAGTAAAAACTCCCAAACTGCAGCCCCTCCGTACAGCCAACGCTATCAGCTGATGACCAACCTCGAAAATCCGCGAAAGCAGACGCAAGCGGTCGAGCGTCGACCGGCTGTCTGGCGGCCGAGCAACTTTATTTCACTCTTGAGGACAGTTTGGTCATCACAAAAGGCCAGTGGCCCGTACTCGTAGGTCTGTGGCACCATACAAGACATTCACACACTCGCACACGTAAATAAATAAGAAGGGAGGGGGGCAAGCGCGACATCGAACACAATAATAATAATAATCTTTATTTGCAGAGAAGTTGAACCCCCGAGTGGCTTGCTCGGCTAGAACAGAAAGGCCAAAGCCCGTAAACATTGTGCGTCTGCTAGCCAACCCGCCAACCACCCGGGGGCAGGAGAAAAACGAAGGAATGCACGCTGCCTCTCGAGCTCTCGCAGCTTTTCTTGCACATTTGCGACGTAAGCTTCACGCGACATAAGATCAGCAGTAGGAGCTCCGCCTCCAGCACATGCATGTTACTTTCTCTGGTGCGTAGGTGCGCGCGTATGCTCGATGTATAATTCGTTTCCGACGCTACAAGCGCGAGCATGTGGCCCTGAACAGTGCTTGCACTGCACGAGCGCGCGTGCTTGATAGGGACACTGAAAGCCCGCAGCTCACGCTTGTAGCATCGGCTGCGTGTGGACGTAGCCGATGCTACGTCCAGACGCATGACGCACGTTTCGATGCATGCCACGGCCGCTTGATCGAGTGGCCGTGCCTTAGCAGAACAACCTGGAGGGCGAACAAAAAAAAAAAAAAACAATTGTCTCGCTTACTCAGTGCGCTGGGCGGCTAGTATCGTTCCCTTCGCTCGACTTTGCACGGTTTCAATGGGAATCTGTAGAACTTCACTCCGGGGTTCTTCCCGTTCTTGACAGTTGACGACGCAACAGTACCGCCGACGGCGACGTTTCGAACGGAACGCATCGAGGCCGCGCATGTTGCTCCCGGTTTCGACGTGCTTGGACGATGAAGGAACTAGCTTGGGGCGAGCTCGGGTCCCCGCGGTAACGTTGTGCGGTGACGACTACGGGTGACATATTTTGAATCGTAACCACCGAACGCAACGCACAATTAACAGCAGCGCACAGACGTGAAAGCTATCCGAAGTCCCGAACAGCTTGGCTATTACGCGATACGCGTACGGGGCCGCGGGGCCGCGGCGGGCTTGTACTACTCAGACGTTTTATTGCCCGGCACCGGAGGGCGCCACGATACGTTCAAAGCTTCAGCGCAGGAGGCCTCGGAGCAGAGTAGCGCAATCTAGAACGCCGTCTCTCGGCGACTAGCGGCGAACACCCGGAGGTTCCAACTCCGGTCAGAAATGCATGGGGAACGTGAGAAAATCGTTGTTTCTTCAATGTTGTGGAGATGTACGGAACGACAATAATTTTTGACATAATAAAGGAACATTTTAGAATCATTTGCGCTGAGTTGTGTGCTAATTAAGGACGTAATTTGTTTTTAAAAATTGCACGAGCGGCATCATGCAGCAGACGACGCGGCGACGTCACAGCGTCCACGTGACCCGCTCCGGCCAACCCAAAGAGCCCATCCCCGCTGCGTGCAAAAATCGTCTGCTTCAAACGCCATTGCCTTGGAAATTGCCTTCTCAAAATTTGCACACGCATCCGATATTATTAAAACTTTGATAAAGTGTTTAGTGCTTTACCAACTTCACGACAGACTAGTTTTGAAAAGTGTGAACTCGACGTTTATTTTTTAATTAGCCGTGTTGCGTCGATCTCCATGTATTCTCCCATAGGGCGGGCCGCCTCCTGGAACCGTGAGTACCACGTGACTCGCGCCGAGCTGCTCTGTCGGCCATGTTGTCGGCAAAACACGCGGATCAAAGGATTGCGCTACTCTGCTCCGTAGGAGCTATATAGTGCTCTAGAGGCCTATAGCCAGCCGGCAACGGCCAGGCGGTGCCAGCAGAGTGTGAGCCCATGGTTATACCTTATCTCGTTGTAACTTGGCAAAGGGTGAACGATAACGAACGAACATTGCGTGCCGAAGGCTTCGAAATGCGCGACGTATACGAGCGCAACGTACACACACTGGAGCATGACGCAGCGAAAAGCCTGATACTTCGTCGGAGTAGAGGCACGCTCCGGTGATACGCAGTCACGTTCCCATTGGCCCGCCTGGGCCGTAGCTTCCGTTGTACTGGCACGTTACGCGATCACGGCTTCCTGGGATACCCAGTATTTCTTGCTTCAGACACTAGGCTAAGCGGCGCCACCAGAGTAAAAGCTCACGTTTGAACGATGCAGCCGCCACTCCCAGGCCCAGGGGTACCCAATATTTCTTGCTTCAGTCGGATGGCGCTAAACCAAACAGCATTGCAGGTTGCCTATAGGTCCATCCGGTCTGCTGCCTTGCGTGTTCGAACAGAGCGTCGTAGTGGGGTTAATTGAATTTCAGGTCGGCTGTCCGGTATATTGTCGAAAAGGCTGGAGCCCGGTGACCAATCCACAGAAGTCTCTGGAACAGTTGAGTTATGGTGTCGGGGGCGCAACTGGTCGATGTGGCGCCTCATTGAGCCGTGGTGGGTCTCCACTATAGCCATACGGTTTCCCAAAACCTTCAAGATGACTCCCGGTACCCAACGCAGAATTCCCTTCTTTGAGGTTGCCGCGTCCTTCTGTGTCGTCCTTTGTCTCGCTGGTCGTCATGGTGGCGAGGTCCGTGCGAACTGTTGGGCGGAAGCTGAGCATCAGCTCTGCTGGAGATTGGCCTCGTATGGCCAATGGTGTGCGACGATGCACAAGCAGCCATCTTGCCAAACGTGTGGCGAGGGAACCACCCGAGAGTTTCTTTAAGCCATCCTTGACCGTTCTTACCGCTCTCTCTGCAAGCCCATTCGATTGTGGTAAGATGCAGTTTAAATGGCGGATACCGTTCAGGGATATGAACTCGTTAAACTCTGATCCGGTGAATGGTGTTCCATTGTCGGACACCAAGCAAACAGGCAGTCCAAAACGGGCAAAAAGGCTTCTCAGGTGATCAACTGTTGAGGCTGAAGTTGCGGCTGGTGTCGGTAGTGCTTCAATCCAGCCCAAGTAGCTGTCGACCACGATGAGCACCATGGTACCATTGATAGGGTCCGGCGTATTCAGCATGAATTCTTGTCCAAGGTGTAGTGGTTGCTGGCCAGGCTATAGTGGTTCTACTGCTGGTGGCATCGGTGCAGCCTGTTGACACACTGTGCAAGCTCGCAGTGCATCTTCGATTGCATGATCAATACCTGGCCACCAGAGTATTGACCGTGCGAGCGCTTTTGTCGCGTTAATACCCATGTGTGTGTCATGGAGCTCCTGTAAGAAAGCGTCTCGTACTTTCTCCGGGATGACCACTCTCTCCCCCTACGGATGAGAAGACGCGTCCAAGGAGAAGGTGTGTCTCTGCTGCCAGAACGGCTGAGATGTTCCAGCTCATAGGCGTAGACCACGGGGGGGGGGGGGGGGCATCGGGGCTCGTGCCCCCTCTTGGTCAGATCGGGGGGGGGGGGGGGCAGAGCCCGCCCCAGGCCCGGGCCATGATTTTTACCGAGACGCTGTTTACGCGCCATGTAACGAGCTTCTAGTAGTGGCATGTAAACAAAATAACGCCCACGTTGCCTTTATTGACAAAATACATGGGAATTGGAATCCCGGCGTGCTTTCGTTAGCTTCGATCTCCAGCTTCGATCTCCAGTTCCGAGAGACTGGACCGGTGTCCAAGATGTCGAGGGCATGCACTCCCTGTAATCTGTTGTCTTCAGTCCTAGGCTGGTCATGTGGTAGTGGTAAACGACTTAAAGCATCTGCGTTTTGGTTTGCTTGCCCAGGCTTGTATTGAATCTTGTAACTGTACGCCCTAAGCGTGAGTGCACAGATAAGACTGCTGACTGGGCGAGTTGGTAGTTCAAATGTATATCAAATGAGTGTATATTTTTTGGTGTGTCTGTGTTTGCGAGTGTTTTCTTGTTGTTCGCTGTTACGTTATTCGACGTGAGTGCACAGCGTTGGATTCTGGCAGCCGCGGTGGTTGGTGTTGCTTTGGTTTCTTTGAAGAGCCCTACCAAGGGTTCATGATCCGTTTTAAGCGTAAAAGTTCTACCACGCAAGTAGTCACGAAACTTTGTTACTCCGAAAATTAGTGCCAGGGCCTCTTTCTCAAGTTGTGAGTAGTTTTTCCTCGGCGCTGGTGAGTGTCCTGGATCTGAAACCGATGGGTTTGTTGACCCCATTGATGTTGTGCGACAACACCGCTCCAACCCCTTCCGGAGATGCGTCGCATTCCAAGATCAGTTCCCGAGTGGGGTCGCAGTGCACTAGGAGACTTGAGCGCAGAAGTGTCTGCTTTGCGTTGTTAAAGGCTGCATCTTCCTTGGTTTCCCACCTCCACCTCACATTTTGCCGGAGCAGGTTGTAGAGTGGTGCCAGTAGCTGGGACATTTGAGGTAGAAAGCTTCTGTAGTAGCTGAGAAATCCCAGGAAGGAACGAAATTCGTGTAGGTTTCGTGGTGCTGGAACATTCATGATGGCTTCGAGCTTTTGTTGTGATGGATGAAGTCCCTCTCTATCGATCCGGTGACCCAGCTGTACAGGACTTGTTCACAACCGAGTTCACACTTGTCTTCCCTTAGGCGGATGCCATTTTCCCGGAATGTACTGAGCACTCTCCGGAGGGTCTTTCCAAAATCGTGGGGTCCCTCAGCGACTAGGACATCGTCCAAAAAATTGACCGCATCTCCATGTGGTGAATGATGTTGATTGGGGCGAAGCTCTGGTGGTGCTTGTCTGCGTAGACGCTGAGCCGCAGCATGCCGAGCCTTTCGTTCGTTTTCATACATGTCAGAAAGAGAATGTGTGGTATGGAACGTTGTTATATACGCATTTGAGCATTTGACCGCAGCGCCCTCTCGTCTATAAACGTTGAGCCAATGCATGCAAAGCTTAACGCGATTATATACGCATTTGACCGCAGCGGCCTCTCCTGTATAATGTGTATATACGTTGAGCGGCTACATGCAACGTTTCATCCATGACATCCCCAGCTCTTAAGTTACCACCACATCTCAGAGCCCTTACTCGTCCCGCAGTCGTGGCCGAGTAGACTAGAAATCTATTGGGGTCTCCCCGCACAGGTTCGAATCCTGTCGACTCCGCAAACATATTTTTTTCATCATTTTTTTCCCTACACGAGCACGTGAGCTCACGAGCACGAGCACGAGCACCGGACGCCGGACGGATGGACGGATGGACGGACGGACATGGCTAGCCCCCAAGGAGCTTCGCCCCTAAAAGACTTGAGTCCCTGGGATCCCCTGAAGGATGTTCTCCATTTTTCTCTGGAATAATGCAGGTGCAGAGGCGACGCCGTACGGAAGGCGGTTATAGCAGTACAGTCCTTTGTCTGTGTTGATGACGCACGCGTTTCTGGATTCCTCGTCCAAGGCGACATGACAGTATATGCCTCTCGCAAGTCGAGTTTGGAGAACCAGTAGCCACCCTTCAAAGATGCAAACACATCCTCAATTCGTGGAAGCGGGTACTGCTCCAAGTTACAGGCAGTGTTGAGAGTCACTTTGAAGTCACCGCAGATGCGGATTCCGCCGCCTTTCTTCGTGACGGGTACCACGGGGGTAGCCCAGTCGGCATGAGGTACTGGTGATAAGATTCCACTGCTGCATAACCTGTCCAGCTCTGCCGCCACCTTGTCGCGCAGTGCATATGGCACTGAGCGTGCTTTCACGAACTTGGGGTTGACATCCTTCCGCAAGTTGAGGTGTGCAGGGGGACCCTTCATCAGGCCTGTTCCCTCTTCGAACAGGTCTTTGAACTCTTCTTTTAGTTCTTTGACTGTCGCTGCCACACTGTTTGTTGTCAGAGGGCAGCGGGCTGCCGACGTGTTCAGCAGACAGAAGCTGTAGCTTCTGGATCATGTCGTGACCACACAGAATTGGGCCCGGATAGTCCACCACATACAAGAAACCGTTTGCTTGCTTGTCGCCGTTTTTTACTGGTAGGTGCAGGGCTCCCACCACTGGCAGTTTTCCAAGGTAGCATTATAGACTTGTGTCCGTTGGACTGAGTGGAGGCAATGAAGCAGCATGTTTGTTATATGTGTCTTTGGGGATGACACACACGGGTGAGCCAGTGTCCACGATCATGTTTAACGTCACTTGCCCCCACTGGAGCAGGCTTGACAATCGGTTGAACTGCTGACGGTGCCGTATATTCACCGAGTACAGGTGCTGCGACGGATCGTTTGGTTCCGCATAGTCTTCACCAGTCGACAAGTTGTGTGCGTGAAACTGTTGGGGTCGTCCTGGTTTCCGCTGGTGGGCCAGGCAAGCACTTGCCAGGTGTCCTTGTTTCTTGCACTTGAAACATGTTGTCGATCTGTGAGGACAGTTGGGTGGAGTGTGTGTGTGCTGTCACCGCAACGAATGCAAGGTTGTGCTGAGCTTTTCTGAGACTTCTGCTGAGGTTTTCTTTTGAAAGCGTCCTTTCCTTTCCGTGGCCTGCATAACGCTGACTTCAGTCGTTTGCGGCAAAGGTTGGGCCACGCTAGGCAGTGGTGACGTTTTCCGTTGCCACCTCCGCAGCTCTTGCGATTCCGAGCGCCTCATTCAGGTCCAAGGTCTTCGGCTTAGCCAGTAGCACTTTCTTCACAGTTTTGTCGCGCAGTCCGATGACAAAGCGATCGCGGAGGTTCCGCTCGAGCGCAGCGCCGAAGTTGCAGTCGTCTGCTGCGATCTTCCGGAGCTCGGCGACATAGTCTGCCGCCTTTTCGTTCGGCCCTTGAACCCGTGTTTGAAAACGGTAGGTCTGGTAGATCTCCGAGGGCTCCGGGTTAAGGTGCTGTGCCAAGACCTTGAGGATTTCCTCGTAGGCCTCGTCCATGGGACTTTTAGGCGCCAAGAGGCTTCGCAGACGCGCGTAAGTTTCGGATCCCATTGACGTGAATAAAATTGAACGTTTCCTCTTACTATCCACGATGGCGTTTGCTTCGAAGAATGCTTCGAGCCTTTCGGCGTAATTGGTCCATGATTCGACGCTTGCGTCGAAAGCAGCAAGTGTTTCAAATGTCGGCCCCGACGTTGGTTGCGACATGGTGTGCTTGGAGCTGGATGCTCACCGTTTTCCGAGTAGTAACTTGCTCGGTCGGCCGCCACGGGTGATTTCGTTCTCGTCGCCAGTGTTGTGTCGGTGGGGGAAAACGTACTTATCACGTAGTCACATCTTGTTTATTAACAGGTTAGGTTACATCGTTGAGTTGGAACCTCATGGCGGTTATATGGAACAAGAAGGAAAGGCGCCTCGTGCGCGGGCATTCCACCGGAAGACGCTGGCCCCCTGGAAGCAGTTGGTAAGCAGGCTCGATATAAACAGTAGATACAAGGAGATTAATCATTGTTACCAGTGGCGATCACCGATCTGTTACGCCTGATTCACTTGGTCCGATTCTGCTTGCGATTTTCAGTATCGACGTCGACCACCTCATCTACGGTTTACGCTTTTGCAGCCCGAGCGACGTCGCGACTGAAAATTGCGAGCGAAATCTCATCATGCAAATCAGGCTTTAGCGTACGTTCCGTGGCGTCCACGTAAAATGAATCACTGCATGTCACATATTCACGCGAAGTATTGCGGTGTATAGCGAGCCTCGGTAATTTCGTTGAGGCCGCTAAGTAGTCAGACATTGCCAGGAAGACGTAGAATCAACAATTCGAACGCGAAAAAGGGCAGGGGGACTCACACCGAAGCCGACAACATCGCGTTTCAATGGTTTGTTTATGGGCGACGGCGAGCTTGTTGCCCACACTCCATCGCACATGCGCGTCGCCGGTGGCGTCCGCTAGGGGCGCTCCGGTTTGCTTGGAGAAGAAGAGGCGAGCCTTACAAGGAGTGTTTACGCGACGGGCACTCATGCCAGCCTGCGTACTTGAATATGTCCGGTGCTTCTACGCTACCTCAACCCGCCTGGTGTGGTCTTATATGGGACACACGTTGGAATAAACAGTGCTGGGGGGCTGTCAAACTGTTGTTTTTGTACTGAAATTTGACCGAAACTTAAAATATTGAGCTTTGCAAAAACCCATCATATTGAGCAGGGGCTTTGTTTTTTGTTTTTTTTTTCCGGTTCCTTGCATCCTCATATCGTGTTTTGAGGTCCTACTAGTGACCACCGACCAGTGTCGAGTCTTTTTTCTCGAAATAATTAATCACTTCAGCACAGTCGCACCTCTTGAGCTTTCCAGGCCCGAGATGGCAAAAGCACTTTCCAAAACTAATTATATAACATTACCAATTCCTTTCTTAAAAATCGCTAAAATTTAATTATATCACATTACGAAGTACCGCTAACTAACAGTATGGACATTATCTTTATACTACTTGTAATTTTTGCAGGTACAGTTTGCTTGTCGATAATGAAATCTGCAGTCTGCAGTTGCAAACAGTGAAATGAAGGCGCAATATAACATATTACTGCCATGCCGCGGCCTTGTTCAGGAAGCTGCCGATGACAACGAGGTTTTATGATGTGCTAGTAACTTCAAAGTATCTGACTCAGTGGTGTCGCCATGCTGTGCAACAGTGCAACATATGAGATGAGACCATAACCGTGTTCTCGCAAAGCTTTTTTTTTTCTTCTTTTTTTTTATGAACGAGATGGAAATAATTTTTTTTTCTACTTTTGCTTGTAACACCGCAAGAGTTAGTCAAGTCTAGTGTAACGTATCATTGATATCCCATAAGCTGAAGTGGCGTAAACTGTGCAGCATGGAGTGCTTTGACGGGATCGTTTGTTTTTAGGAACTCGCGTAAGGTGCGAGCTTGGTGTGAATAAATGGCTACGGCAAAGGATAAAGGCTCCGAGGATTAATTGGAATGCGACAGAAGCACTTCGACTTTCCGCACTGTCGTGACGGTATCTGCGATGACTTTTCTAACCAAGGTGAACACACGCAGACATATATACACCGGTGAAACTGTAGAAGTCTCAGGGGCTCGGGTTTGCGTATAGTTTATCATCTGCACCAATACCAGTTGCGGTTTCCGCTTTGCTGAAATATTTCAACAACTGCCAGTCTTGAACGGGTCAACGAAAGAACTGACCGTTTTCACGTAGTTGCGTTAAAATTATGTTTTTAGGCCACTTATCAGTGCACTACCAAAACCAACTATAATGACATGTAAAGCTACAACCACTCTCCATGTGTACTCTATCTTGTAAATAACACTTTTGCGATTAACAAGTATACTTTTGCGCGCGTGCATTATCGGCAAAAGTCGCACCATTAACTGATCTTCCTTCTTTTTTTCTTTTTATCGGAAAAAGGGGGGGGGGGGGATATTGAGGGTAAAAGGAGTTGGAGAGCTGTACTCTGAATCTCATGAGTGTGCATTTTTGAACACTTGGCCTTCACAGCTCCTACATGAATGCGACGTCCCATGGTGTCAACCGCAAAAGCATGCAGTTTGATCACTCGTGCATCAGCCACTGCATTCGGTTTTCAGGTTATTGTGTACCTTTGTGCGTGTATTTTAAGCAACGCTAAAAATCAACGAAATGTACGCTATTTTTAGCATGTGCATCAGGCAAAAGACTGAAAACCGACAGTAGCCAGAGTACACTTAGGATGTATGAAACGTGCGGAAAAACGGCGCAAAAATTGTCTTCACGCAGTCAGTGTTGCTGTCCGTATATGAAAATATTTTTTTTTCTGAAAAATCCAATTCTGTGTGAAGCGAAACGGAGAAAAACGGGAATGTTCGCTTCTCAGTAAATACATCTTTGAGCCATGTAACGCGGCCACCTGAGCAGTGGTTTTTCTCGCATACTATGACCGATTCCACTTCAATAACATTTGAGATCGCTGCACCGACGGATATAGTCAGAATTTCAGCAAAAAATAGCATAGTTTTTGTTTCATTTCATTGCACTTGTCTGAAAAAGTATTATACAATTTTGTTTTATTTCCGTGCGCTAGAATAAGAGTATTGTGAAGCGTAACATCTTGCGTTTTGTAGGGCTCCAAGAAAAAAAAAAAAAAGACTGCGAGGCGTTTTGCATTGCTCAGCTTGTCTTGTTTGTTTCGGCGCCTTTCAAAACCAGATAAATCAACCAACTGACCCAACCTGACCCGACCGGCTCTTTTCAAGCATCTTGCATGATCAGAGCCTGTCCTAATCTTTGTTGTTATTTTCGGTGCCTATCACAATATGACCACGCAGCAACTGCACAGACTTATCACATTACTACATTTTAAGATATGTGGAAGCTTAAAAGGGAAATTCTGACAAAAGGAAAGGTTCGCCTGCGTTATTTGAGACCTATAAGAAAAGGGGCGATCAAAGGGGGACCAAATTCGAACCCGGCACTACACTGTGCGAGCACGGCACGTACAGTGCTAATCACACTTCTCTTAACGCGCGAGCGTGCGGCTTTCTCCGGGAGCGCTAGACTGGTGGCATTCGCGGAAACTAAGCTATAGTCGGTGGTCAAGAACGAAGTGGAAGCTCCTCCCACCTCTTTCCACTTTAGTTGTGCGAACGGTGGAGAGGAGGCTGCCTCCTCTCCACCGTTCGATCTACTCAAGTGGAAAGGGGTGGGAGGAGCTGTCCCCGACTATAGTCACGTGGCGCAATATCGAACGGCCCGCTCGAGGGGTGTCCTGCCCACTCTATCAGCTTGATAAGCGATAAAAGTAAAGTGCTTTATGATATATTTTTGTTTTTTGATGACGACATCGTCAATACGCCTTCATGCTTTAGTTTGTTTATTATTCGAGCAATAATGTTTGTAAAAAGCGTGCGAGCAGCCTTCCGCGTTCGCGCCAGCTGATAGAGTGGGCAGGACACCCATCGAGCGGGCCGTTCCATGTTGCGCCACGTGACTAGCTTAGTTTCCGCGAATGCCACCAGTCTAGCGCTCCCGGAGAAAGCCGCAGGCTCGCGCGTTATAGACAAGTGTGATTAGCACTGTACCTTACTGCGCCACGCTTGCAGACATCCGATGTCATGTAGAATATGTTAATTAACGCAGGGCACAGCGTTCTGGGTACCGCTCATGTGGGGTTGGCGCACAAAATGCACCCAGTATACTTGAATCAGCTACTGTAAATTGAGCTAGCTATACACACGTAATCGATAGTGCCGGCAGTTTTATTCAGCGATTCTTTTTTACTGAAATTAGCTTAGTTTAATTTTAGAGCGAAAAGTTTGTCTCTCGTTTGGATTGTTCATACTATTTGAACAAAAGTTCAATCGCTTTTGGAATAGTCTACCAGTCTTATTTAGGCTCTTTTTCTGTATCAAGACAAAGACACTGACTTTGGTGAACCTATATCTGAGTACCTGTGAAAACAGTACGCTCCTTTTTATTTTATTTGAGGAAAACTAATTTTTGAATTGAAATTTTTGACTAGTACTGCACGTGAAAATAGATGACACAAGTTGTCGATGTCCGTGAAAGTTGAGAATGAACACTGGCTCAGGACACGTAGTACTCCACTCCACAAAAGGGCTTGTGACGGTTGCCAGAGGTGGCTAGCGCGTGACGCTAAATTGTCAGTTTGTCTAAAATGTAAAACGAAGAACACTTAAAAAAAAACAACATAAAGTATGTAGTAAATCCGGATGGAACTACGATGGCAGATAAGGGCGTGTCTTTAAAAGTGCATCCATGAAGCATGCTTTGAAGCGTGTCTATGGCTATGTTTACAGATGCAACCGTGGCGAATCGAATCGAGAGGTGACCAGTCACACGCCCCTGTTCCTCCCTTTCCCTTCCTCTTCTTCCAAATCATAGGCGGCAAATATCGATTCAATTGGCTACGGTCACATCTATGTAAACTCAGCCTATGGTCCATCTCACAAGTTGCTTCACTGCTAAGGAAGACACCTTTGCACGAACACTAGCGCAAGAGAATAGCTTTCGAAAACCACCCGCTCGCGGCCGTGTCTTATTTAGAACTAGAGTAGCTTATATGACATAAAATATTTGTCCTCTGCAATTTAACTTCCCTTTTTGAACCCTAAGTGAAGCCTAAGAATTTTGGTACGCATACAGCGGGGTTACAGTACGTGGAAACCTGTGGTTGAAGGCTGCAAAACAACGAGATGCTCCACCAAGCATAAGGGAAAGAAAGCGATACCGGAAATGTAACGCGCGGGTCGCAGCAAGGTTCACATCAAAGGCGGCTCGGGGATACTTGATACTAATATCAACCGATCTTGCACTCCTCTCAAACAACAACGATCCCCTAGTATTCTAGGCTTCCTCGTCAAATTCGTTTTCTTTTCACTGGTAGGGAATTATCAATGTAAAAATTCTCACGTGCTAAATGTGCGCGACAAAAAAAAAAAAAAAACTTATTACAGCATTGGTTGAAAAAAAAAAAAATCAAGCTATACAGCCTGAAATGTTTTAGTTGAAATCCGCTTTTTCTGTGTAAATGAAGCAAATCATATCTATCGCCATTTACGTTACAAATCAAACTGGCGCGCCTGTGCGAAAACGTTTTATTTCCTCGTTTGAATGCTCGTGGTAGCCAAGAAGCCTAGTACATAAATATGCTTACCGCAAAACAAAATGAAAATTCAGAGACAAGAGCGAGAGGCTAGGCTCTGAAACGCTGCCTAAGAAAAGGGCTGTTTATACTCCAACGTCGACGAACGCAACGCGCGCCGGCGCAGATCGACGTTCGTCGGCCACTACGCCGCGTCGAGAAGCGCCTGAACTAGAGTCACTGTAGCCTAGCCTGAACGATGGTGTTTACAGTCCAGCGTAGACCAACGCTGGTCCAGCGCGACCCGACGAGCTGCCCCACTTTGCGCATGCGCGTCTCCGTGGCAACCGCATCATCTGTACAGGTTATCTATTGGCGGTAGCTTGCGCCACCTAGCCTAGACGAAATCGGTCGGTGTGGTTCGTCCTCGTGTTGTCATGTCACGCTTCAAAACAACCATTCGGGGTAGCGGTTAGCAGTTCAAAAACAAGCAAATGATGGTGATAACCAGTGCAAACCAGCATTTATTTTCTCATAAATGTCACACAAATGTCAACAAAAAACAAAAACGAAAAAAAAAAAGCCCGATATCGCGTTTGTCGAATTTATAGCAGCTTCGCAGGTTCGCCCGAGTCGCGCAAAGCGACTCCGGCCTTTCCGCCGGAATGCTTCGATGAAATCGATGCACTCGATATTCCACAGAGACCTCTTTCTGACAGATAGTCGGTGTGTTATCACCATTGTAGGCTTTCACGCTGACTTAAGAAACGGACACCGAAGAGAGCGGACGGTCCTTAAATTACGCAGCGTACGCAATTCGCAATTACGCAATTCGAAATTGTAACGCACTTTGCAAATCCTATACAAACAATACAGGATGCAGTCCAATTGTCATAACGTACCGCTACTATCGTTTACAAGCTGAGACCGTTTACAAGCTGAGACAGCTCAATTGAAAATTTCTGGCCGGCTAAATATAGTTCAGAGGTTTCACAGTGTCCGCCGTTCTCGTACATTCGACGACGCTTTTTCGATCGGGAACCACTGCCGGTGAGTGCGTCTAGCACATGATTATAAATATCAGACACATTAGGTAATTCTTAATTCTAATTAACCCTACCTTTGGCGCGTCATCGAGCTTCCAGCTTTTGCCGGCATCCCGACACCACGGCCCACCACCACCGGCTCGTTAGGTCGATAGGCCTCTAGAGAATCGAGGGTAGCGCATCCTGGAAGCAGTCCACGACCACGCACACACTCGCCCAGTCAAGCGCACAAACAAAAAAGAAAAACAAAAAAACGTTAGCTTCACGGGAAGAAATTGTCCACCTTTCTTCTTTTTGACCCGGAACACAGGCGCACTCAACTGTAATTGGGGTTGTTCCTTTCTATCGAAACCACGTTCCTTGCCCCGTTCCCGTTTCTTATCTTTTCCAGCCTTACTGGAGAAAATTATATAACTTATAAATTATGCTATTTTCTCCAATAATTATGCAGCCGCTTCACAACACGAGCCCGATAAACACGGATTTCCCTCCGCATTGAACAACAGCATACGACACACAGCAAGAACGACAGGTCCAGATCCCAGAAATGAGCATCTCGCACACTCCGACTGGCCTCGACAACCGAATTCCCGAAAGAGCTAGGCACTAGCGCGAGGGCTTCTGGGATAGCCTCCGTCGTCGCCGTCGACGTCCAACGTTGAACAACGTAGAGCATGTCCAAGTCCGTCGCAAACTGCGCTGGCGCGCGTCGAGCTGCTCAACGCGGCGCTGCGTTGAACTTGACGTTGGCTCATGTTTACAAAC
>JAZHYW010005615.1:0-122168 GCA_037355805.1 Ixodes ricinus
TTTGTACACTTTTTCTTTCCTTCTACTTCTCTGAATAATAGGGTCGACCAATAACAAAATATATATATTTCTTGCTTTAAGCCTATCTCGGCACAGGTGTGGCGCAATTCTCAGCAAAATTGGCATTTTGGCACAATATGTAGCAGACTTCCCTTCATGGCGCAATTTGGCGCAAATGGCGCAGCACTTCCATCACTGACATGTTTCCAACGCAAAAGGCAACATCTTTTCTCCGACAACCAACGTTTGTGAGAACTACTTCATGTAGAGCATGAACTTTCTTTTTCTCGAGGTGAAAAGTACAAATTTTTATACCTTTTTTTCCAAAGTTTGTAGAACTTCACTTGGTGGAAAACAAACAATGTGACTAAAGTATATTTAAATTTGAATTTCCATTGCAAAGTGCCCACAATATCTGTGCATCATTCTTCACTTATTGCAACAAGGCCACAAGATGCCTGAAAAGCAGTTTGGTTTTTGCCCAGATGTGCACCCAAAAAGCATGTGCAAAGTAACTAGTTTCCACAAAGATTTCCCAGGACTCTCGACTATGTCCTTGGGGGAATACTAAAATTAAAGTCTGTTTATAAAAATGTGACTTACGTAAATCACTCCTGTAATGCGTCCTAACTTGGTGTACAGTATTTTAGAATATATAATAATACAAGAAGTCAGACCCCCCATGTATCCCACATACAAAGACACTGTAAAAGGGAAATACAAATGCAAAAAACCACCAGTTGTTACAAATGACTTTTATTCTCTGCGACCTTGGACACAGGGCTCGTAGCCCTGTCCAAAAACAAATCTACACATCACGACGGTTTTTTCCTCATAAATAAACAAGATGCACCTAAGTTATCATCAGCTTTGGTCTGAGCCTTCAAATAGAGGGCGGACAATTTTCAAGTGAAAGTCACTGGAGGAAAAGGGCTGGAAGAAGCGAGGGGTTCAGCATTTGTTTTATACAATACACGGGGCCATTTGAACCAGTCTGCAAGGAGAAACAGAGGACTAGATAAAATCATGCACAGCCATTCAATACGTGATGTTGCCTAAGGTTCCCTAATTCAGTGCGCTCACTCAGATTCCCAAGGTTTCTTTTTGTTTTGCTAAAGTCATCCAACAGTCTGCTTAACAGGCTTGGTGCAGAGATTTGAACTGGTGAAGCAGTTGTAACGTCAATGAAAAACAGGCCAGTCAACTGCTTGCGACAGAAGAGTGGCCACTGCACAACCTCGGATTCAACGCTTCGGGCAAAAAAGCTTTTCACAGGGTCACCACAGCTCCAGAAGAACGTCAAACATGAACAATAACATAGTGTAAACAATTGCTTCCTTCTTTAGATTACATCCATTTTCAACAAGATCCTCTTTTCTTTTTCTTTCTTTAAATATACAGAAGCCCGACGACAATAGGAACTGAAAGGATTAGCCCCCCCTCCGTGGAAATGTGTGCAAGTGTTGCAGTTTCTCCCGAGCCTTAAAAAAAAAAAAAGAGGCGAACGAATGTTGCTCAGAAGCCAGGACCGAACACATTCGGTGTCGATTCCGCATTCCTCCATTCTGTTTTCACTGTCCCGAGGAAGGGCAAGAGAAGGAGGGAGAGAGGCTGGAAATCGAGGAAGGGGCGGCCATTTTTGTACCCCCCTCCCATAAATTACACGTGGAACCGTGCCAACGAACGCCGCTGCCCCGAAGCTCCGTTTAGTGTCGCTCCTTTCTTCCGAAGGGACCAGCCACACAAACAAAGAGGACAACAAGAAACAAAGGAGGGCAGCCAGTGATATTTTTTTCCCCTTTTTCTTCGCAAAGAGCTCGCACCGTATGTACACTATCTACACGCACGCACACACACACTCAACAGGACGGCAGCACGATGGTCGAATGCGCCAGCGAGAATTTCCCCCGGAAAGCAGTCGACCGCCGCCTCGTCGCAACCGCGGGGTCCCCCCTTTTAGACATTCTCATCGGACACTCCGGATCGGCACAGAAACGAGAGAAGGTTTCACGGTCAGACGTTCTCCGAGCGAGCGGCAGAGAGGGGCTCGCAACACACACGAGCCTCCCCGGGGCACCGCCGGCACAAGGGCAGACGGCACGTGGGAATGTTCTCAATGCCGGGGGTTAAAAAAAAATGGTCGGAATAACGCAAAGGCGTTGCCGCCTTTTGAGACCTACAACAACGCGCAACACCCGTAACCCCGCCAAGCGGGCGCCTGTGGAGCGGGGGTGCCTCCCCAGAAAATGTCCAACAAACGGGGAAGGGTCAACCGATCCTTGCACCGGCGAGCGCTCTGCGAGGGCGGCGTTTTGGAAGAGTTTGTCCTAAAAAAACTTAAATAATAATAATGGCGCGGCAGTAGCGCCGTGTCCTCGTCTCGGCGCGGCAGATCACTCGACGAAGCGGAGGAGCGTCCCCGTCGGCCGTCACTCGGGAGGAGGGTGGACGCACCGGCTCGCGGCGACGACGAAGGCGGTGGCGGGGGCCCTCCGCCGGGCACCTTAGCTGCTGGTGCGCCTCGACCGGTCGCAGGGTCCTCGCTCGAGATCCTGCACAAACAGAAACGGAGGGAGACGGGTTATGGGTGTGGCGAGTATCACCAGCTCCAAACCACTTTTTATGGCCTAAGACTGACCCAAAATATCGGTGCCTGGCTGCGGAGGTATTCCTCAAAAGTGTATCTCGGCAGTTGGTTTTACTTACGGTGAAAAAAGACAGTCCGCTATAAAGAGTTAGAATAAACCCTGTATTTCAAGTGGATGATTATCCATTTTACAAATGCATTGGGAGGGGCCTGTTTGACACCAACCGAGTTGAGGTTCGAAATGTTACTAGGTAAGCGTGGGCCCTCAGTGAAATGTCATAATTTGCCAATTTCGGACAATATAGGTTTAATTCAAAGAAACGCCAAACTAAAAAAGCAACAGAAAAAAAAAACACCTTTCATTGTACAGTTGATTCTCTCTCAATTCAAACTTGCGGATAATTCAAGCTAACATGCAGCGTCCATCCTATGCGTCTCTATGGGAGGAAACTGCTGATAATTCATACTTGGCTTTATTCAAACAGATTTTCAACCTTCGTCAAATTTGAATTAACAAGATCCGACTGTAAATAAATTTTTACCACAAAAACGAAGAAAACTTTTATTGTAACATTTACGCTGCAAGATTACAACTAGAGTTATGAGCGATCCCTAAACTAATTTCTACTTCCAGATCGACACCCCAACCCCAAAATCCAGGGACTTAAAAAAAAAAGTTTTTTTGGGGAGTTCCGTTGTACTTTTAATGAAAATAGGAAAAAAAGAACAGAAAGTCCTTTTGAATTTGTCCTGATTTAGTGCTTTTCTTCAATTCATTGTTTCATTGGTTCACAGCAATGTTGTCTTCTACATTGACACAAAAAAGTGCAACTCCATCATGGTCCATAGAAAAATGGTGGTTATTTTTTTGTTTTCCAATTGATGTTTCTTTTTTGATTATCTCTCAAAGGAAATGCAATGCCTAGCTTTTTTATTATCTCTGAAAGGAAATGCAATGCCTAGAAACAATTTTGTGCTAAATTTCAGGGTCGTAGCATTCAAAAATGATTTTTGCAATTTACTATAAAGAGGGTCCACTTCATTTGGATCGATATGGCACGGTAGGAGTGAGAATCAAACAATGAAAAGGTGGTCACTTTCATGATTCTTGAGCGACAAAGCCTAAAAAACAAAAAGTGGCAGAGAAGTTGCACATACAACAGCCAAATGTCCCACAGAACCCCGAGAGGCGCACAGAGTGACTAGCCATTTAAAACCACCAGGAGATCGTGGCTTTGTGACAAAACAGCTTTTCTTAGACTTCAGATAGTGTTTTACATCTGCCAAATCTGCCCCTTTAGCTGAAATTATTAAGGCAAATTTGGTGTGATGACTGCTGAAATACTACATTTTTACAAATGTCAGAACTTGTAGACAGAGGACAACTCTCAGAAGCACCAAAGACGGTCGAAACTAAACGAGTTTATCGACAGCTTTACACGGCTTTTTACAAGTTTCCGAGCATGTTTCGAATTATTTTCGAAGTTTGCGATCAATCAAGAGACCGCACCGCGTCTCTTCTAATTTTTCGAAGGTGCTACGTAAACATCTCACAATATTTGCACACCTTTCTAGCAGTTTCTCTAGACGACTTTAGCACTCGTCTACAACATTATTAAGGCGAAAGTCTTGTATGTCTCATCGTTCAGTTGACCTTGACAAAACGTTGGCGACACGAAAGACCCTAAATGCCAAAAGTATGTCGTCAAAGAGCACGCTGTCTTCGGAGATTCGCTATCACGTTTACGTGACTACTCAGGCGAATTAGAGGCCATGAAATGAAGAAGGGTGACAAAGCGAATTAAGAGGAATCAAAGTGAATTAAGTAAATCATGTGTCTCCTTAATGCATCGGCACTTGGGCTTTCGCCTTTAAGTCGTCTTAGGGATAACATAAGAGACCCTGTGAGTTTTACCGTCTGCCTTTCTCTCAATAAACTTTCTCAGGGCTTTGGGTGATGCGCCCGGTAGCTTTCCCGTTGTTTACAAATAAGTGGCTGCAGACATGGTTATCGGCGCTCGAACCGAGAGAAGCCAACAGGCGAGGAGACGTGCACTCACCGTCTGCTTGAGGACAGGATGGATGTCCCGAGTTCCGTTCCTCGGCTTGCCACAGAAGAACAGCTTGGGCTCCTCGGGCGCATCGAAGTATGTTTTGTC
Organism: Ixodes ricinus; assembly: GCA_037355805.1. Lineage (NCBI taxonomy): Eukaryota > Metazoa > Arthropoda > Arachnida > Ixodida > Ixodidae > Ixodes > Ixodes ricinus. The sequence continues at coordinate 4,747 of JAZHYW010005615.1, forward strand.
TTTTCTACGTCTGGAGAAAGAGAGGAGCAAAGAGAGTTGGTCGAAGCTTCCACATTTGGCACTGTCTAAGGCAAAACTGGGTAAGGCTCAAGACAAAAGGGATACAGAAATCCAACGGTGACATCTACACCAAAATTTGAGTAATTCCAAACTTTTTGAAACCTGTTTGTTTTAGTTTTTAGGTTGAAAGAGATGCTGAACCGAAATTGGGATTGCACAAAATACGGCCGTAGAAGCTTTGAACGAGATGCTACAAACCCCAAAACATCACTTATACGTCGAAATCCCAAAGGGATGGCCGTATTTTTGGAAAAGAAGGGCGCGATCAAGCGAGGAATGTGACGTCACGATTCTCTTGGAACAGCTGAGAATGAGAGAAAGGGAAAGCGGCCTCGCTTGTCTCCTCCACGCTTCGGTTGACCTGCTCGAGGGGACGAAGCGAAGAGGAGAGGGGATGAAACTTACGACGTCACATGTCTCGTTGGCCTCATCAGCTGTGTCCAATCGCGCACTTCTTTTCCAAAAAATACGGCCATCCATTAGGGATATCGCTGTATGAGTGATGTTTTTGGGGTTTTGCAGCGTCTCACCTACCGCTCCAGCCTTGTTTTGTGAGCTCCAAATTTTGGTTCAGCGTCCCTTTAATGCTTGTCGGCTCAGGGGCAACAGCCACATACTTTCAAGTGACTAAATGCCCAGATAAGCGTAACAAGAAAAAGAAAAAAAGAAAAGTACTAAAAGTAAGAAAAATCCACCCTGCCATCAAATATAAAATTTGCTGAACAATGCAAAAAGTCGGAAGAAATTGTTCTAATGGTAATTCTAAAATGTTACAGTCAAGCTTACAATTATTAGTGAGAAAACTAGAGCTTGTCAAAGGTTTCCTCTATTAAAAAAGCCCATGAGCACGTTCTTGGGAGCAGTTATGCAATTACCAGGCTCCCTTCAAATATATTAGTGCCGAGTTACATAAATGTAACCTTGCAAGAGCATCAAGGATTGAAGTATTGTGTCTAATTGCATCCTTTCGTCGAAAACCTCGGTACAGGTTGCCCCAATATAAAGGCTTCTCAAAGTCTCCTACATCACCAAAGTCTTTATCATATGGCACATGTTTTCCCACGTCTATGCAAAAGATGTTGTGGCTGAAGATGTTTTGCAGGGTTCTATACTAGACCGAAACTTCTTTATTAAGGCGAAAGCCATATATGTCTCATCGTTCAGTCGACCTTCAGAAAACATGTCGGTGACACAAAAGGTACCAATGAAACGGCGCCAAAAGTGCGTCGTCAGAAAGCGCGTTGTCTTCGGAGGTTTGCTATCACCGGGACCACAGCCGACGCAACGATCCAAGTGAGTGCACCAAATGCACCAAAAGATAAAACAGAAAGGGAGGTTCGCTATCACAATTAAGTGACCACTCAGGCGAATTAGAGGCAATGAAATTAAGAAGGATGAAAAAGCGAATTAAGAGGAACCAAAGTGAATTAAGTAAATCATGTGTCTGTCTTTAATGCATCGGTGCATGGGCTTTCGCCTTCGAGTCGTCTTAGGGATAACATAAGAGACCCTGTGAATTTTCTGTGGAGCAGCCTAAGCATTCGAGGGCATCAAAATTGTGCAACCACTCCCACAGCCCAAGAGGCGATTCACTTCACGCATGTGCACATGTTTTCACTACACTGCCACGGCAAAATGCACCAAATAGAGCAGACTGTATGTACCGGGTTAGTTAAAGAAAATAAAACCCGGCCTTGCGGCCCGCAAAAATATCCTATGTATTCTAGGAAGCTGAAACTTTGTGAGAATGTGACACTAGCGGAAGTGATAAAACGCAAAAGTTTGAGCACAAAACAAAACCTAAATCAGAGGATACAAAAAAAATTTTCTATGAGCTGATATTTTGCTAAGTCAATATCAATATTCATGAAAAAGAAATTTGAGAATGTGGCCACCTGTAGCACTTACTTCAGTGAAAAAGCTCATCAGAAAGAAAAAAAACTTTGAAGTTTCTTCACTGACATACCGTATTTACTCGAATGTAAGCGAGTTTTTTTCAAAATTTCCCTCACCCAATTTGGGGGTTCGCGTTATAATCGAAACGCCTGAAAATTTGCCTTGGCGGTGTCGCGGCACAGGCACTTTAAAATGGCTACGACGAATCTCGCTATCTTCCAATCTTGTGCTGGCAACATATACACGTTGGCAACACCCAATCAAATTCAATCCAATCCTATTCTTTGGGACGTGTTTGCGACTCATTGCGCCCGTGTGTCGCGGGCTGCTATTTCGTGCTTCCACAACTTCGGACTCGAGCAAATTGCAACGCGATGAGCTTAGTACGATGCCCCCTTTAAAAGATGTGCAATTCTGATGGCTGAGGAAATCGGAAACTCTGCCGCGGCTCGACGGCTAGATGTGACAGAATAGACTATCCGTGGGGAACACTTAATAAACCGATGGCGAAAGCGACGAGTGAGCAAAACTCATTTTATTTTTAGAAACTGGCAGGTGTTTGCCACTATGTGCAACAAATAAAGGTACCCTTTTCCCTCACTTCACTCGCGTTACATTCATGTATGTTTTCTTTTTTTTTTTTTGCTGCGAAAAGCCATTTTTTGTGTTACAATCGTGGTTGCGTTACATTCGAGTAAATACGGTAATTGCTACGGGCACCCACAATCTCAAATATCGGTTTGATGAATACTAGATTTAGATGAATGTCGGCTCATACGAGACATTTACATGTTATCCGGGTAACGTCGTGTGCTCGAACTTTCACATTTTATCACCACTGCTAGCGTCACACTCTCGCGGAGTTTCAGCTTTCTGCGATGCATAGTTTATTTACGCGGTCCGAAAAACCGGGTGACATTTTCTCAATGTAGCCCGGTACAATGCCTAGCACGCTCTTGTGCACAACAGAGCCACAAAACGTCCCTCGACTACAGCAGTCCACAGCGGCCTCTAGTTGGCCAACGACAACCGTCACCCTTGCGCTGCAAGAAACGGGCAAAGAATGTGTGCAGAATGTGTACGTGGAAGTCCTAAGAATGGACGTTCAGCAGCGCTGAGCAGCCCATGATCCGGTCCGCAGGTGGAGAATGCCAGACTCTTCGCCTGCTGGCATAGCAGGCTTTAGATGCCAGCTCCGTTTGCTCCAATTCAATTCGACCGCACAATGCTTTCTTTTTGAGGCCTTCCATTACGGCTCCGTGGTTACGAAAGGAAGCACGGGCATTCCGATGCTGTGGGAACGTTTGGTGGCTCTTAATCGTGACCTCTTGACATTGCCAGCTGCGTGGCGGCCCACCTTCCCGCTGATTATTTCTTTTTCGTCCGCGGCCTTTCTATTTTGGCCAAATAAATCCGACAAGACGCTAGTCGCACCATTTCCCAAAATGCCTGCGAGGGACCCACCTGTAGTAGAGGTATACAAAGACGACGATCAGAAAGACCAGTAGCACGGCCAGCGTCACTCCGCCTGCAAGTCCCGCCTTTTCTATAAGTACACGCTGCCGCGTTGCTGCGAAGGAGAACAAAATTTGAACACCGATTAGAGACCAATTGCTACAGGTTGCACGAGGCCCGTAACATTTGACTACGAGCCCAATTCACCTCGATAGTGTACCGAATGCAACAAAACGAAAAGCCATGCCACAGACAGAAGTTTTGGCAAAAACACCTTTAAGCCCAACAAAAAAAGAAGACACAATAGAGAGTTTACATTAGCCACCATGGCATGCAAACATGCTCCCGCTGGCTGTCAATCTGCAAGCTTTCCTGTGTTGCCCCGAAAACCAGTCCTTTGTAAGCATATTTTGTTCACCACGCTTTTTGCTGTTAATGTTAATGAAGTAGAGACATTGAAAGCCACCACTATACTCCGTGTCACTAGTTGCGTGCAGTACAGGCGAAGGCAATGCCAGGCGAAGGGAGAAAAAGCAAGCACTAGGAAGGCTGGGAAGGAGAGAAACGTCCTCTCCTCTCCAACATTAATATGCTGTCCCTTTACCCCCTCACCCTTCCTTGCCCTCCTCTCCCGTCCCACCTTCCTAGCGTTTGCCCTTTCTCTCTTTGCCTGGCGTTGACTTCGCCTGCACTACACACAACTAGTGACACGGAGTATAGCTTAGCAGCATCTAAAAGCTGGTCATTAGCTGCACACAACAGCGCTTCGAAATATATCAACAGTTATGTAGCAGGAGCCAGTTGATACAAATTTGTGGTGGCATCATTTACAGCAATGGCATTTTCTGTGTATGATTGCAAAACACACAAAAGAAAAGTTAATGAGGCAAACACCTTTCTTTCTTCAAAAATGATCAACAGCTTTGTTTCACAATGCTCTTGCAGTTGTTTGCAAATAATGAATACCAAGTTTTATATAAGGCATTGGCACATCTGTAGTGGCAAGCTTTGCAAAGCATAGTTCATGCAAATGTGGCAATCTAGTCCTACATATTAGGCAAGATCCGAAGTGATCCACTGCCTCAGATTGATAAAAAGAGTGATGCAAAGAGTGCGTTAAAAGAGGTTTATTAACACTCTCAGGTTTGGGGAGAATATCAAATGTAATGGTCAAACTGAGTACTCACGCAGATAAGTTCCATCGAGGTCTTTGAACTCGCACCTCTGCCCCATGTACCCGTCTGCACACCTGGAGAAGAACACAAAGATGCCAGAATGTCAGACTACAATACAAAACAACTAGCAACACAAAGCAAAGGTTTTGACACTGCACAGAGCAAAACCATAGCAAAGCTAGAGAAAACCTGCACTTTTCAAACAGAAATTTTGGGAGCTGTCAGGTTTTCAGCTTATTCCTTCAGCACAATGGCTTAATAGAGTTGGAGAATACAGAGCACTTATTTACGAAATCGCAGTCGACACTATCGGTTTTACACAGTCCTGGGCTTTTAGTTCATTCTTTGGATGTTAAAACATGGCATTGTGTCTTCGACCATATCTGAGGTCCCCGTGCAGCAGTGTTGGCACGAACATGTTACAAGTACTGGCGTTACCAGTAATGTGCTACAAGTAACGGCATTAATGGTAACACTTTACTTTTTTTGGTAAAACAGCAACATACTCGTTACACTATAAAAACAGTTTCCCCTATAAGATACATACGCTACTTATTTCTATCAACACTAACCCTTACTCATTACATCTTTCCAAAAGTTAAAAAAATTACACTTAATTTTTTTGTTGTTTCTAGCGATTCTTTAAGGGGGGTGCAACGATTTCCGGACTTCGGTCAAAGATTTGTGGAAGTTGCCCTCTAACACTTCTCAAGTAAAGAACAGAAAACCGATTTCGTCTGCGTGTCCTAGTTGCTGCGTAAAAAAAGATAAATATTGGAATTTCGGGCACCCCTCAACTCACTCCCAGCCTTCAGGGTCACACCTGGTCGCACTCCCAGTAACGTCATTCGAAGTGCCGTGTAGCTTCCCGTGTGCTATCTCGGAGGACGCTTCCACTCCCTCTTTCCGCTGACATTAGCGGGCGTTATGCTGCAGCTTAGAGCCGAGCGAGGTCACGTAATCTTTTTGCCGTAGTTCCTTCGGCTGCCACTTGGGGCTGCAGGCGGGCGAAAAAGCTCGACTTTTGCTTTGCGATTATGCATCGGAATCGTGACATTTTTAATGAAGGAGGCGTTTTTTCTATCCTCCGGGACACGATAAACAACGTAAAAATGATTAAAATAGCGCAAAAAGACAACGACAAGAAGTACACAGGACAAGCGCTGGTCCTGTGTACTTCTTGTCGTTGTCTTTTTTGCGCTACCCTACATACGTTTACGTTTAGTAGGGTACTTACGTACCCTACTAAACGTAAAAATGACAAGATGCAAAGTCTTTTATTCATAAAATCGTTGCACTGCCCCTTTAAGTTTTTAAGTTCCTGCATTTTACAAGTTTTCTTTGAAAGTAGTTAGGTGGAACCATAAAAAAGATGAGGAAATTACAAAAATGTTATACATGTTCATGTTTTTTTTTTTATAATATGGTGACTATACATATTAGTAACGTCAAAACAGTGAAAAAGTTGAATTCATAAATGAAAAGTAATGTGCATTACTCTTTATGGGTAACGTAACAGCAACATATTCTTCTTCCTTTTTTTTTCTTAAGGTAACGCAGGTGGCCAACAGATTTCTTTTACTTGAAAGTAACGAGTAACAGATTTCATTACTTTTTTTTTTTTGGTAACGCCTAGGACACTGGCGTGCAGTCATCACTCAAGAAGCCAACGTGAGAACACTCACTCGCAGTTGTAGAGGATAGATTCTCCGATCTTGATGGCGAAGCAGGTGGCTCCGTTGAGGCAGTACCACTTTGCATACGCTTCCGGGCACGTGTACGTCTGGAATGTGATGTTGGGCCGCACCGTGGACTGGGGCGCCCGGGGCTTCGGAGTGGACCGCGAAGAACAACCATCTGCGAGGCAAAAGGAATCCATGTCTGAGACTAACGAACATACCCCCGGAATGAGAGAACACTCAATCTTGGTGCTGATCACAATTCCAGCTGACAATTCCCAAAACACACAGAAGGAGAATAAAGGAAAGCGTAGCCACAGAGTTTATATTGCCACGTGAGGCAATATAAACTCCGTGAAAACAAAAGTGCTGTCTATTTCAAATTTCAGACAATACGAAATTACCCTAGAGCTGAGGCAAAAGGTGACAACAGGGGTCACCTTATTTGGCTCCTAGCACCTTCTCCAAGTATAGGAATCCTCTCGGAGAAGATGCCACGTTTCGGCGCAGTCGAGAGTCGCATTGATAAAACAGCGAGAATTACCTCGCGAAATGCAGACCATAGCGAACAAGGTATTTTTTCGTTTTGTTCCGCACTGTTCCGATCGTTACGTGACGTGATCCCATTTACTGTCCACTACACCTCGGGCTTTTATGGGCGTTTAACCAGAAGGTGCCGCCATTCTTTGCCCGCCAGGGCGCTACCTCGCGCCACGTTTCGGCACTTTCGGCGCAGTGAAAGATTGCCGACCTATGGCGCAACCCGTATCATAAAACTTTACTGCTGGACGTGGCATGCCATCTCTCCCAATAGTTGGTTCGCTTACTAGCTCCCGCAAAGCCCTTTCCACCTGAGCGGGAGAGGAAGGGCTCGCCTCTCTCCGGCCTTCGCTCAAGTGGAAAGAGGGGGGGGGGATTGCGGCTTTCTGGGAGTGGGCCACACCAGGCCAAGCTGCAATCCCCGGGCCCTACTGGAAGGCACGCACAGCCTCGAAACTGGAGACCCCGCATGTCGCGCAAAAGAAGAAAAAAGGCCACGACTTGGCAGAATTCCGTCAGCGGTCGTGCGACGGCGAGTGGCGCGGCTTTGTTTGCCGACGACCTCGCTTCAACCCGCGTTCTCCCGGAACGAATGGTCGGTCCAGCCGCGTCCTCCGCGCACCCGGCAGTCCCACGAGCCCGCCACGAAGCTTTGCACGAAGGCGGCCCGGACGCGCGAGAGAGGAAAACAGCCGATGAGCGCGTCGGGAGTCGCCCAGCGCCGCTTTGTGCTCGCGCACGCCAGAGAGCGACCGGACACGACAGACCGGACCTGGGAACCGCGCTCGCAAATAAATCACCGACAAACAAGGCACAACGACGACCGCACAATCCCGACGCTTTTACCAGTCTCATTATGAGTCTAACAACAGGGGACGACGGCGTACCACGGGGGCAGAGGAAGCCCACATATACCCTCTTTTTTAAATAACTGGCCACCGAGGGGAGCGAGGGGGCGCCCCTCGCACGGGCTCGGCGCTCTTTCCGTCAGTCGGGCTCAATTCCGGCCGATTTAATCGCGCCGACGGAGCGTGGCCACCGTCGCCAGGGGCGCCCCCGACCGAGGTGCCCGCGTTGCTGGAACCCGCCGAGTTGTCGAGGCGGCGCCACTGCGCTCTGTCGCAGCGCTAAACAAAGGGGTCCTCAAGAGCGAGGGGGCCTCGCGCGCGCGCAATTACCGGGCGCTAAGACCGCCCCCACAGAGACAGCGCTCCTTGTCCAACACCTGGACACCGCCGCGGTGTCCGCATGGGCGACCACGGCGGCCCCGTCCGGACCTCCGGCCAACAGCTGGCCTCCCGGAGTCCTCCTCCTCCCAGTGGTCCGAGCAGCCGGAGTCGGACCGAGACCGACCGGACCGACCGGAGCAACAAAAGGGCAGCGCCTTTCTTGTTTTTATCCCCGGGGGCGAGGGGGAAGAAAAGGGCCTCCTCCACCTGTCTCGACTTCCTCGGCGGCCCGAAAGCCGACGGCGCGCGCGAGAGCGCACATCGGTCGGACATCTGGCGCGCACGCGCCGCAGCATGCGAGGAGCAACCGGGCAGAAAGACCGCGGGGGAGCGACACACACGCAGCCCTCCTCGCCGCACGGGGGCCCCTCGCGGGAGAAGGACCCGGGGTTCCCTTCGAGCACCTGGTCTTCGACGCCGAGGTCACTGCCGCCGCCCCTCCTCTCTCCGGTCTCATTTTTCGGGGTTCCCCCTAGTAAGATCTGTCGGCAGCAGCCGGGCCAGACGCGGTAAGGACACGACCCCAAGCAATGCGCGGAGGACGTCCCTCTTCGCTGACCCCGTGCAACGTGCAGGGATAAGAGGAGGGGGCAAGACGGCGCGTGGCGAGACGAGAGGCGAAAACCGCGGACGGGAAAACCAAACAACACAGAGTGGCGCACACAGAAGGAGGGAGGAAGAAGAGCAGCTGGCCAGGACCAAAAAGAGGGAGAAAGTAGCCGCGGCACGCGCCAGACGGACGGCTCGGCAGTGGCCCTTCCTCTCGATGGAGCTCCCGGCAAGCGCCCGCGAGCTGCTCGCGCACTCCAACAACAAAGCCGCTTCCCCACCTCCGCTCACATCAGCGTTCGTGGGAGGACGCCAGGTGCGCGGCATGCCCGGGCGAGCGGCGATCCGTCCAAAGATCCGGACTCTTGCCGTGCCACAGTACCCGATCGGGTCGCGCTTGGACCGATCCCACGCAGCCTAGTCCCCCTTCTGTGCATCTTCACCCGATCGCTGGCCCCCTCACCGATCCGGTACAGCAGCAGACTCGCCGAGCACTCGCACCTCCCAATTCCATCATTCGATCCCGCTGTGTCGCACCCCGCCAGCCAAACGGCCACACAAAATGTTACTCAATGTGGCCGTCACAGAAGCACTCCAGCTCCACTTTTGGACTGGCGCGAGCTCCCCGTTTCGCTGCTTCGCGTCTCCTCCGCTGGGGGACAACCCCTTCATCCGGCGGGCCCCTCGCCCCAATCGGCAGGGGTTCGTTAGCATCCCATCGGGAAGAAGAGCGGGGCGAATCTCGGAATCGGGAAAAGCGGGCTGCGCGGGTGAGGGCGGATCAGGCGTCGTAAAGCGGGCCGAGTGGTCGTAAACACCGCCGGGGACACTGGCGGTCCCCACTCGTAAAAAGCGATCAGTCCGTAAAACCCGCAGCTCGGAACCGACACGCCAACCCGGACCGGGGAGGGATGGTGGAAGAGCAAATATTGACGCGCTGCCTTACACGGGGGCGCTGCCATCGCACTTGGCGGGCCGCATAACATTGGTCGTCCCTCCCCCGTTAAAGGGCCCGACACCACTTCCATTCCGACGCGCGTTCGATTCGCGACGGTCGGCACACCTGTCACTTCCGTTTACTTATGACCGAGTTATTCTGATGCCTTACCACCAGTATACACACTGGCACGCAGAGTGGAGAATAAAAGTCAAGATGATTTAAATTACACCAGTCTACTGTGATGATTTTAATAAAACCCTAGGCTCGAATATAATTTTCAACACATTTTTCTACCTACAGTTTGTCCTTTAATGCCCGATCAGACCCCGCCTCGACCACCCCGAAGCAATTGCGACCGTCGGCGCGTGCAGTTGGCACCCGAGTGACAAAGCAGAGCTCCCCACGTAATCTCACGACGTCACGGGTGCTGAATGAAAGGAAACTTCTCTCGATCAGTCTGATAAACTCGCGGAAGCACACGAGTTGCGTGTAACCCATCCGAAACCACCCAAACCTCCCCGTAACAAAGCATGCGCATAATGAACGCACGGTACATTCTGGGCTCCCCAAGTTTAGGGAAGACGCAGCTCTCGAGTCTGTGCTTCCAGAACGAGTGAACTAATCACAAGGTACGTCTTCATGACCCGCAAAAAACTTCTGACAGCAACGACCTGCACCCACTCATTTTTGCGGTAGCTTCGAAATAAGTTATAAGTTATAACCGCCGTATGTTGGGTTTGCTCCACTCGGTAATAATCATCGCCAGTGCACGTACGGCTAAAGACTGCGCTGCGTAAACTTGGAACGGCCTTAATACAAAGGGAAGAACATAAAAGACAAGGACAAGCCTTACTTAGCATCGATAGAGCAAATGAGCATTTATCTGAAAACAGCGGGGTCAACCAGCGCTTTGTGCCGGCTTGCTAAGCTGTGAAAGGAAAATAAAGAAAAAAATATAGTGAGAACAAATGTAGCAAAGGGGAGATAGAAAGATAGAGGTAGAGGATATCACAAATTAAACAAATACAAAAACATAAACGCGCACCCATCGATAGACGAAAGCAGCATCTAAACGAACTAAAATCGAGCTACCGCAAACAGACAAAATATAATTTTTTGTTTATGTTTTATTTTTTACCTCCGCTTATTCTCGATGCGCAAAGCCGCGGGAGAGCTATTTTGGAACACGAGCGCGACCGCGAAACAGTCCGACGATGGAAACACAAACGAATATTACAATATCAAGCTGCAAAAAAGAAAAAAGAAAAAAAAAAGAACGAGAGATTGGCGAAAGAAGCGAGGAGGAAAAGAGAGAACGAGGACGCACAAAACACAGAACCTTTCCTGGCCAGTAAGAACCCCAGAACTCGAAAACGAAAGCAATCAGTCGCAAAGCTAACAACACCTAGCAGACAGAAGTAGAAACCAAACCAAGAAAAAAAAAAGAGAAAAAGGAGGAGGGGGGCATGTCTGTTCCTGCAAAGAGGTATCAGCTGGAGCGTGCACCTTCGGATTCAAGCCTCCAAACGGGGGACACACAGGAAGAGGGGCGAAGAAAAGCGGGGACCGTGGGGGGAATTAGGGGCGCGGGGGAGAGGAGGAGAAGAAAAGGCACAAGCGGGGCACGCGCCGAGCGGCACATGGCACGCGGCAGATGGCGGGACGCCCGCCCCTCTCAGCCCGCTTTTCCAAACGCCCGCTCCAGCGAGCAACCCAAAAGAAGCCACAAAGAAAAGCAAGAAAAAAATAAATACCGGAGGGTCTTGCATCTCGGCGTTGTTGCTAAACGCCAACCCAAAGGCCGTAAGCGTTCGGCCACAGCAGCGGTGGCACTGCGCATGCGCATAAACCCCAAAGAGCGAAAGCGCCTGCTCAGCTCCGGCCAGCAATGCGAGTTGGCCGGTGCTCAGCCTCTCCCCTTTACCGTCGCTAGGTGGAAGGAGCGCGTTTTCGTGGAACCGCGGTTGCTCGCACATTCGGCCTTGGGTTAAGCGTTCGTTTCGCGGCTGCTGTTTCCTAAGACCTCAAAAAAACGCAATCACCATATCCTCGCTATTTGTCCCCCTTTGTCGGTCGCTCAATGATGGTTACTGTCGACTGTCTATATTCAAATATGTTTTCATGTAATGCACGTTTCAAACGTAGTAAACAAAAATTGCCAAGAAAACTTCGAACAAATGAAAAAAAAATTGTCTAGGGTTGTTACTGTGTTTTGCCGAAAGATGTATATCAATAATAATAATAAAAAAGAGAACTAGACTGACTGCCGGGCTCCGTCCCACAAGTTCCTGTCACTTTAACGGGCCCCTATACAGTGTAGCCAAAAAATTAAACAATAAAACGCCACCACCTCCTCCCCCCCCCCCTCAAAAAAAAAAAAAAATAAAAAAAAAGTTTTAATTAAGGAAAGCGACAAGAAAAGCGAGTCGCGCGGGTCACCTGAAATTGTTCCCGCGCCGATCAGACACACGAACCTCAAAACACAAGGATATCAAACACGAGTGAATCCTTCCCGACGCAGAAGAAAAGGAACTCCGGCCCCAACTTCCCAGGAATTTTTCGGAGATCATCGTCCCGCACGATAGCTGCGGCAGGGGTCGCTGCGCCGCCTCAGAGTGCTGGTCGCACACTTACATAGTAACTCGTCACATAGAACGCGTTTTCGTTGCTTTGTTACTTTTTGCCCACTTTTAAGTAAAACGTGCTACTTTTGCGAGATCAAACGTGCAACTATTACCTTTCCTGGAGTAACGACCCGAGCAAGGACGCTGCTTTTGTCGTTACTTTTCACATTTTCTTCGGCATTAGATCCTAGAAGGAGTACCATCTAGCCATTCTTTCCACTTTTCAAATTACGTGTTCCGATATTTCGAGTGTCACGTTCGCCCTGTGCCAACTTGACTTGCCCTCTCTGTAAGAAACTTGGGGGCCATTTTCTAACTTTTTTATTTTATTTGTGGAAACCTTTAAGTGAATTTGCGTATTTACAGGACAGAAACTTAAAAAGTAACGTGGTTATTTTTTAAAAGTAAGCGTACCTTGAGGAAAGCGAAAGAACAAGCGCCTTCCGTTTCCCCCAATTGGCGTGTCACGGCGGAGACGGAGGGAGAAACTCCAGCTGCGACTGTTTCTTCCCTGCGGTCGCTCTGAAAAGGCAGCCGAGGAGAGGGGCGAAACACGGGCGAAAGGGAATGCACGCAGCAGCCAAGACGCCAGCTTCGGAGGGAGGCAGGGCGGGCGCGCGCCCACAGTCGAAATGGAGACCCAGGCGGCAAGAAAGAAAGCTGCAGGCGCGTTTCCTCTCCAACCGGAAGTAGGGACGGAAACGGAAGCCCCGACGGCGGCCGCCCAAGAAAGGGACACTTCATTTGTCACCTTGCCCCCTCCCTGCAAACCAGAGCGGCATCGGCGGCATCCTGCGCGCCGCGCACAAACGCCGCGCCACGATGACCCCGACCGGCGAAAATCGCCCTTCTCGCTCCAGCTTCACCAACACTCGGCACCTCCGCGATGCCGGCGAAAATCCTTTAGGCAAGATCGGGTCCGCTTAGACTCCTCCGCAAAGAAAGCTTTAATGCTATTTGTTTACAGAACGGCTTTCGTTTTGTTGCAAGTTTGCCGGAAACAAAAGGCTCTGTAAAGCCGGGGTCACACTGGTTATACATCATACAAAACACAGTCTAAATACAGATTCGAACGCGAGTCACCGCGAGATGCGTGCTTCGAATGCCGCAGGGCATTCGAATGCACGCGGCATTCAGAACCACGGATATTGCGGTGACTCGTCTTTGCAGGCTGCTTTTTATGATGTGTGAGCAGTGGGATTCACACCGGCGACTCAACCGCAACCGCTTTTTTGCGAACAAGGGAATACAAATTCCCGCGCAGATGATGGTGAAAACAAGCGGATCCGCTTCGCGATTGCGATTCGAATGCCAGCGTAGAATGCAGCCTGGCTGCACCGATGAAGGCGCGATTTTTCGAAGCACGCTAGGCTGGGCGATGAGCGAAGGCAGCCTCCTTCGGCGTCCTCCCCCACGTCTCGGCGCACAGGCGGCGCGTGGGCGCGTGAAAGCGACGTCGGGTTGTCGTCGTCGGCGTCGCGTCGCGTCCGGGCGGTTGATGGAGCGGCCGCCGCCGAACTCGCCCGAGCACACCGGAATGCGGTTCCCGCGGAGCCCTCCCTCCGAGGCTGCCAACGCGTGCACCGCACGGAAAAGGAGTCTTCCTTCTTTGATGGGAAAGACAACACTCGAGTCTCCGCTTCTCCCATTGAGCGAGCGACTGGCCAGTCGCTGCCGAGCCAGCCGTTTCGCTCACTACTTACTGACGCTACGCAAATCGCCAGTCTGAGTAAGCGATCCCAATCTTGCGAAATACCAGCGATATAATATAAAGAGCCCTACTTCATGCTCTCACGTCAGGAACGCTGAAGAGGAGGTCAGCGTTCCCTCCGCTAAACTGGAAAGTGGTGGGAGGAGCTTTCCCTTAAGTGTTAACCTGCCACCGACAAGAGGGGGCACACATCAATCTTGCAAAGCCACTGGGAGCACGACGGTCGAAACAATAAGGTAAAAACAAATTATTTTGCACCATCAATACGGCAATACGACAGGGAAATCGGAGGCCACCATGTATCCCCGGACGCCCCGACATCTCCCGGAGTCCTGGCGCGAGACGAGCGACGGACCATCCCCGTCCATCGGCACAGAAGGGCGGGACGCCTCGCGCGGTCTCGCCAGTGTGACGACGGCAGGTACGTACGTGCGAGGAGAGAGAGACGTGCCCACATTCGTGTCTCGCTCGAGTTCACTGCGCGTCTCGACGGGGGATCAAACAACGCGCGCCTGGGATCTCTCCCTGGCCACCCGAGTCACTCTGTTACATTCGGACGAGGAGGGCCAATTAGCGCGCGGTCCTCAGCCGACAAGCAACGACGAGCCGATGGAAGGGCCGCCTCGTGGCCGAACAAAGCTGCCAGCGCAGAGTCCGTGGCACGTGTACGCACTACGAAGGAGTTTCGGCGAAGGGCGAATTTTCGACGCCTCGTTCGTTCGATGTACGAACCTGAAGGAGGCAGGGTCGACGCTCGGAACGCAGTGCCAGACTGGAACGAGCTCCGCATTCCACGCAGCAGCCACAACCCCGTGAGACGGGCAAAGCGAGTGCGAGGAACAAACGTTCAAAGAACCTTCAGTCGGGTAGCGTTTCACAGAGCGTCACCGTTTTCACGGGTGAAGGGCAGCGGCGTCTCCGACGCGTTGGGAACGGCGGTTAATAGGGACTTTTAGTAGACCGTTTATATCTACTGACCGGAACGATAAGAACCATAGGGAGTTTCCCTGGATTGTACCATTATGGAGCTACCAAAACTGCTTAATAATGACGGCGAACGTCGCATTTCCACTGTCCGATTATCCTTCCCAGCAGCGACCAGTCGTTTTCGCGCCGTCCTCGACTACACAGGACGAGACACGAATTAGTGCGATCAGCGTCCCTCCGCTGTCGGTCGGCGACGCTCGAGCGTAAAGGCCCGTTCACACTCTTGCGACCGAGTGCGACCGAGTACGACCGAGAAAGACCAGACCGGTTTTTAAGCCTCTTGCGATCTCTTAGGACCAGCTCCGCCGGCAGCGCACCCGGTCCTAAAACCGGTTTGGTCTCTCTCGGTTGTACTCGGTCGCAAATGTGAACGGCGCTTAGAGACGGCATTGCCGACGAGCCGCCCTCGCCCCATACCAGCTAGAAGAGAAGGCCTGCACGTGACGTCATCGTTAGTGGATCTCGGACCCGCCACAAACGGCACACATGGTGAAGCTCGGCGACAGTC
This sequence comes from Ixodes ricinus, assembly GCA_037355805.1. NCBI lineage: Eukaryota > Metazoa > Arthropoda > Arachnida > Ixodida > Ixodidae > Ixodes > Ixodes ricinus. The sequence continues at coordinate 20,100 of JAZHYW010005615.1, forward strand.
GCCGCAAAGCGGCGTCCGTCTTGGCGACGCTAGCGCCGCGCTCCTTGCGAGACGCGCCGACACTGACGCAAGGTAGGCGGCGCCGCGTGGATCCACGAGTGATGGATGACGTTTGGAGAGTAAAGGACTTTTTCTTCTCGGCGGTATTGGCCGAACCCGGGTCCCGTTGCGGCGAGTGCTCGGACCCCTCGCAGCGACCGAGGCGACTCGGCGGAGGAGCAGCGGCCGGAACAAACAGAGGCGTGGATGCAGCGCCCGCTAATCACCGTCCGGCAAGAAAGCCGCGCAGCCGAGGGGAAAGAGGCGCGACGGCTGAGCGACCGGGCGTCCGCCGCCGCCGAGCGGGGCCCTGAGCCGTGTCGCCGGCTCCAGGCACGCGCCGGGGGACACTGACCTCCCCCTCCCCCATCTCGGCAGTGTCGAGAAGGAAGCGTCCAGACAACAATGGATTCGCCAAACACCCCGCAGCTTCGCTGGAGGCCCTCCAGAGCAATGTTGCCAACAATCAAAAACCCGGAGAAGGAAGAACGCTGGGCGAGAATGACAACTTAAGGCTAGAAGTACTCTAGGAACAGAGACGAGAAAACCCTTAGAAGGGAGCTTTCATTTTTACTCGGGCCACCTAAATGTGCAAAATGATATCCAGCTCCTCGTCTCGTCGCCATACCTGCCACGCCACTAAAAATCCCGCCACCTGCTAAACGGCGATTTCTCCCGCTAAATTGGCGACGCTGCTCTAGAGGTCGCAGTGACCACTGCCACTGGTCCCGAATGAGCGGCTCGTGCCCCATCGAACCGTGTTACCCGCCATTTCGCGAGATAGTCCCCCCATACGGGCAGCCGCACCAGACAGGGTTCCGCTGCTTCGGAGGCCACTGACAATGGGGCATACTTTACGCACACCTAAATGTGCGCGGCCTAAAATATATAGAAAAAAAAAACTGCAATGCGACGCAGCGGCGTAAGAGCCCGTTCACACTCTTGCGACCGAGTAAGACCGAGGGAGACAGAACCGGTTTTTAAGCCTCTTGCGACGTCTTAGTACCGGGCGCGCTGCTGCGGAGCTGGTCCTAAGACGTCTCAAGAGGATTAAAACCGGTCTTGTATCTCTCGGTCGTACTCGGTTGCAAGAGTGTGAACGAGCCTTTAGGACCAGGCGCGCTGCTGCAGAGCTGGTCCTAAGACGTCTCAAGAGGATTAAAAACCGGTCTTGTATCTCTCGGTCGTACTCGGTTGCAAGTGTGAACGAGCCTTTAGGACCAGGCGCGCTGCTGCAGAGCTGGTCCTAAGACGTCTCCAAGAGGATTAAAAACCGGTCTTGTATCTCTCGGTCGTACTCGGTTGCAAGAGTGTGAACGAGCCTTTAGGACCAGGCGCGCTGCTGCAGGAGCTGGTCCTAAGACGTCTCAAGAGGATTAAAAACCGGTCTTGTATCTCTCGGTCGTACTCGGTTGCAAGAGTGTGAACGAGCCTTTAGGACCAGCGCGCTGCTGCAGAGCTGGTCCTAAGACGTCTGCAAGAGGATTAAAGACCGGTCTTGTATCTCTCGGTCAGTACTCGGTTGCAAGAGTGTGAACGAGCCTTTAGGACCAGGCGCGCTGCTGCAGAGCTGGTCCTAAGACGTCTCAAGAGGATTAAAAACCGGTCTTGTATCTCTCGGTCGTACTCGGTTGCAAGAGTGTGAACGAGCCTTTAGGACCAGGCGCGCTGCTGCAGAGCTGGTCCTAAGACGTCTCAAGAGGATTAAAAACCGGTCTTGTCTCTCTCGGTCGTAGTCGGTTGCAAGAGTGCGAACGGCGCTTGACATTTCGCACGCGGTAACGCCGTTTCATCGCAACCTAGAGTATAGAAGCGCGCCTCGAAGCGTCTCTCTACGAGCTTTAGCGTGTTCGCAGCTTGGGGAGAGTCGGGGATCCACTAAAAACAAAATTGACCAGTCCTGCGTCCTTACAACACAGTACAGCCAAGTCGTTGGGCATCGGCTTTTTCTTTCAGAGAACTTGAAAGCGCGTTTTAAGGCACGAGCTCTTGGCTTCGACAGTGCTACGACGACATTTTCCTATATCGGCTGTTTCTTTCTACTTTTTCAGGGAGCGCATGCACTGGGCTATCGGGTACTACAAAAACCCAAAGTTTAAAGGCGGGTTTGTTAACGCTATTATCATAGTGGAAATCATGCAAAGGTGCAAGCGAGCTGGATATGAACAACGATAATAATCCCCGGAGAAAGGGAACAGAAGGGACAAAGGACAAACATACATCTCCAAATACAGCTGGGTGACTGGTGTGCGACCGAAAAAAATCCGCCTGAAAACTGGAATCGAACCAGGGACCTCGCCATTTCCAGTCGAGCGCTCCACCAACTGAGCTAACCAGGAGTTACACGTCAGTAGGGCAAACGGGAAATAACTTCCTCTACTGCTGATCAGCAACACTGGAGCAAGTTTTGAAATGCCAATTTGCGCAATTAACAAAACAAAAAAGTTAACATAAAAAAAAATTGACGTAACAAGTTGTTGGAATCAGACGATAAGCTTGAAAAACATCGCGTAAGATGTTCACTGATATATCGTTAATTTCATTATTTTTGGCGCTAAGCTGGTTTAGAATGATCGGAAGAGTATGTTCATGTGTGATAGCCATAATTTGTTCTGATAAACGGTACTTCTCACTGTTCCATACTTCGCGTCGGACATGTATACACGTTTTCTGTTAAATTAGCTATATTTCAAAAGATCTTTTTTTTTCTATTTAATATTTAGCACTTTGTATATATACAAATCATGAATTTTCATGGTACTGCCTGAGTCGACTAAAAGTATTTTCTGTTTCAGATTTAGTTGGAATACAGCGAACGGTCCCCGATCCCTGGCCATCGGAGCGAGGATGAACGGCCTTGACGCGCGGCGCCGAGGGTCGGAGTTCAGCGTATAATGGCCGCGCGGTCCGAGCCGGCATCGGGGCGCTCACGGACGGTCCGAGGGGCCCTACAGCGTGCCAAATCGGTCGCGCCGGCGAGCACGACCACCCGCGCGCTCTCCGCTTACACGAGGTCTTTCCTCCGCCGGAACATTAGGCGGCCACACAGCCGCCCCCGCCAACGCTCCAACGAATAAAGAAAAAGAGAGAGAGAGAAAAATAAGCTTATCATAGTTGGGAACAAGCTATTATATATACAGTGCTCATCGCAATTACTTCTGACGAGCGCGTCGCTACGTTAGTTATGGATCAGAAGGTCAAAAAACGCCGATGTTCTAAAACAGACCATCGCGCTCGTGCCCTTGTTTCGCGTACGAATGTAGTAACTCCTCTTATTTGTAGAATTTCCTTTCTTGGCCGCGCGCGTGGCCGAGTTGCCAGAGTACGCGGCTCTCCCGCGAAGGGAGGGGCAGGGTTTGCTATGCATCCGGCTTTTCGATTACGGCCCCGTTCACACCGATGGAAGGGTTCAATCGCGCAAGTTGTCCCTTGCTCCGGTCCAGTATCTTCCCCCACCGAAAAGGAATATGGGGCTGCAGGTCGTCCCCTCGACGCCGTCGTTTACCTCCTCGGGCACGAACGAGTTCGCCCGATCACACGGTTTCGGTCTTGCGTTCGTCTACTTATTCTGGACAATATTCCGGTGCGCGACAGACTAACGCGTCGCATTTGTCGGTCGTACTCCTGACTCTCCTGACTCAAAAAAAAAAAAAAAAACTCGGAGGACGCTTAAGCTTCGCCTTTAAAGGCTGAACCGCATGTATACGCGCTTTGGCGAGCGACGAGGCGAGCGACGGCACAAGCGACGAGAGTCAGCGACGAGCGACGGAGACTTTTCACTGTCGCTCGTCGCGTCGCTCGGTTTTGGGATTTCAAGAAAACGTCGCTCACCCTCTTGGTCGCTTGCTCCCGTCGCTCTCATGCGGTTTGCTTCGTCGCGCGACTGACCGAGCGACAGCGAAGCGGGTCGCCGTCGCTTGTCTCGTCGCTCGCAAAATCGCTTCATTCGCCGTGCAAGCGTGCCTCGCGTGGCCTAGTCAGTAGCCTGTCTGGGTCGCAACCGAAGGGCCTTGGGATCGAATCCCGCCTAAAATTCTCAACATTTTTGTTTAAGGCAAATTGAATTACTTAAATTTACTTTATAAAGTGAAATCATTTGAGGCAGCAGGCGACATTTAATTCGCATTACATGTCACGTTTTAATCACATTCGTTCCACGCGTGACGTCACGCTTCCCGTGAGCGTTGTTTGAAATTCCCGCGCGAGGTCATGTGGCTGTGATGACCCTATCGACCAATCAGGATTTTCCCGTCACGCCTTCGACGCCGGCTTTTCTGCAACACAAAATCCTTAACGCTATCGCGTTAAAAGAAAAAAAGAAACGAAAAACAAAGACGAAGCCTCTACTTTTTCTTTCAACACGTGGCAAGCCCAGGAACAATAGCATCTAAACACATGACCGGACGAAAAAAAAAAAAGTTTCCAGGGAATAAATTGCGTTCGTGACGAAACGACTATCAGCACGACCTGAACGTGTGAAACACTCTGCTCCCTTGTCACGACGCGTTTATTTATTCATTTATTTTGATAAAAATTGTTGTTTGGCGAAATTCCTCTGTAGATCGCAGTGGTTGGGTCTCCGAAAAATATAGATGCACGTACATCCTTTTTTTTTTTTTTTTTTCAGTGTACAGCGCTTAAAAACCAAGTACTGGGAAAGGATGATAACTAACGTTTCAGGAATGAAAGAAAAGATTCCTCGGCGCTGGTAATAGGCCTGGCGTCTCAAAGACCGCCTCTGCGCTGGCCGCGCCCCCTTGGAAACGGCCAAACAACTTCCTCGTGGGTTAAACAAGCGGCCGAATGATATTAGCGCCCCAAGAGAACAAAAGAGAGAGAGAGCCAGACGCGGACGTGGCCACGCTCCACCGACGGCGCTCTTCTCAAGTCGCCGCCGGGCAACGCAACGCGCGGCGCCGGGAATGTGCGCGCGCTACCGAAAGGAGGAAACCGCACAAAGGGAATGCTGATTGCCCGAAACAATTTACGGCCGCTGCCTGCCCGCTCAACGGCACTTCCAAAGCACGCGGAAACAGAGGGAAACCCCGGACAGGTTCCTTCGATCGGCGGAAGAAAAAAACGAGAGTAGACCGCGGCGCATGTATTCAGACGTGGGCGCCGCCATAATACCACGTGGCCGTCTGCAGTCACGCACCGGTGCACATCTCATCGCTATCAGCGAGACGGGATTCGATAAAAAAAAAAAAAAAACCGCAAACACAAAAAGAAGCACATTCTTTTGTGGCGTTTCATGGAGAGATATTGCTTCGTTAGATAGAGCCAAGGACAAATTCCGAAGCAAGAACGTGATCACAATTGTCTAAGCCTGGTGTCGGGGACTGTAGTCCGCGACAGCTCGTGAATTTGTGGGAAAGGAGTTTCTGCCAGGCAGAAGACGGCTCGGAGGACGCGCAGAGGGCTGCCCGCACTCAACACGATTTTTGCCTCGCACGACAGAAGTCGCGTTCAATGTGGGCAGCCCTCGATACCACCCCGGTTCAGTCGTCTAATCGCGGATAGCGGTCGCCGACGGCCGCTGGCCCGTGTACGGTCAAAACGGCCCGTGTGATTCCCCGGGGATACCAGTTACGCGTTTGGACTACCAACTTGTAAGTTCTAACACGGTTCAGTTATGGCTATTTTTAAGAATTACGTCGAGAAACACGCAAATTCCTATTGATCCGGTCTCTACGTCAGCACTACGCGTTGTTATGCGCATCAAAGTCTGTCGTGGCCCGAACCAAAGAAGAACTGCGCCGGTCAAAATTTCCGCGTGATGCAGAAATAGGATTCAGTGGTCGCGTGGCACGTACCGCGAGAATTAATTTAACTACTACAAAAACCGTTCACGAAAAAAAAAAAAAAGAAAACGACAGCACATACAAACTTGCATCCTCTTTGTCCCCCACACCGCCGACGTACTCAACAACGACGAGCATAGTCGCGCGCATGAGTAAGCAATTAAAGAAAAAGAAAAGCATATTCAAATAAAACATTTTCGAGACAAACTGGGCGGACACCCCGCCCCTCCAAGCGGCGCCGAGGCCGTTTCTGCCATACTCCATTCACCCCGAAGCTGACAGTGCGGTGGAAGCTGCCTGCCCGTTAGACCAGTCCCACGAGTCTATCCTTCTCGGCGTGATCAGGCACACGCCCATCGCCAGGCGCGGACAGCGGGCTCAGGTGACGAAAGAGAGGCGGTTGATTGGCCCCGCGAGTGCTTCACCCAGCGCACTGTCCGCCGACGACGAGGACGGGAGCGGGAGAGCGACGCACATCTGCGCTCACCGGCACCAGGCCAGCGCGCCGACGGGGAGCGAGCACGCCTTGTCCCCAGAGGAGAGGAAGAAGAGGGACTCGCTTCCCCCGGGTGCGCGGGTCAGGGCCACCCAGAAGACAAGGCCCGCATCTTTCGCTCTAAAACGTCATCACCGGTGGGTCATGGCATCGTCGCCTACTTGGCGTCGACGCCACCGCCAGGGCGACTCGTAGCGTCTCCGAAGTGCGACTCTAGCGGGCGCGGCGACGCCGAGAGGGACGCGACTGTCGCTCTCGTCCGACTCGAGCGTGTTTGCCGGGGATCTACCGACCATGACGTCATGCGCAGGCCTCGTCTTCTAGCTGTCCCCCTCGCACCTTAGGGCCTCGCGGCAGCACGCGCGGTCGCCCAGGGCCAGGTGTGCCCCGGGGACGCGGCGTCCGGGCGGGCCCCGGCTCCCCCGGGAGGCGAGGGGGCCGACCCAGCTGGCTCCCCGCTAGCACCTCCCGATGCTCGAGCCTAGAGTCAGCTGCGCGCGTCGGGAAGTCCCCGAGGCACCGGCGTGCGCCGAGGAGACGGCCCTTCTCTGAGCGGTGCTGGCGGTAACGCGATGCAGGCAACGGCATTACCGGCAGCGCGTTACTTTACTTGGTAAGCAGTAACGGACTCGTTACTTATTCAAAAGAGTAACGGATAAGGTGTTTACGGTACTATACTTTTTTCTCTGCTAAGCAGACAGGGTAATGGAAGCTGCGTGTTCCCTATAAATCAATCGCCCGCTTTTTACGGTTGTACGACCCCGCTCTTTGCCCGAGAGCATGGGGAAAGAGCGTGATCCCATGGTGCAAGGCCCACGGTTGACTGGCCGCGAACCAGCACGTGGCTTTAACCGCTTTGTCAGCTTAGCGGAGAACGGAGTTTTAGGAGATCGTTCCGATACCTCCGATAACGGTATCTGATAACGATACGATGCACAAGCAACGGCTTCGGCGCGGTATCGGACATCGTTATCAAAGTATAATCGGCAGGATCTACTAAAAAATAAAAAACGACTTATTTCGAGTAAATTACAATTTGTTTCGTGTTTGTAGGCGCCAAGTTTCGCGTTTTCAGCGATTTTCCTTTTGAGTAATCGGGTGGAGCCATAAAACAAAGATAGTTGTGTGAAGTTTCTGCATGGACATAATATTTCTTAAACTATGGCGATTACGCATACCTGCAGCGACAAAAAAAGAAAGACGTTTTAATTTGAAATGTACAGTAACACAAATGTAACCTGCGTAACTCTATTGGTAACGCGTTCTTTCTTTTCAAGTAACGTAGGTCTGTAACGTGTTCTTTTTATCTGCAAGTAACGAGTAACATATTTCTTTACTTTTATTCACTCATGGCAACGCTCCGCGTGTAGTCTGCACCCCTCGGAACACGGAGCGCTGCCCCGCGACCAGCCAGTACCACCTGAAAGACCGGGCCTACGCGTGACGTCATCGTTCGTGAATCTCCGCCCCGAGCGGCAAGCACGTTCAAGCTCCACGAGAGCCGTTGCAAGGCGGCAGACGCGTGCGCGTCTTGGCGCCGCCGCGTGCTAACGTCGCGCTGGCATCGATGCTGACGCAAGGTAGGCGGTACTGCCTGGATCCACTAGTGATGACGTGTATGGGAGTGGGGCAAAGGCGCAGGCCTTGTGCCAGCTAGATCGATAGGGAGGTTTAGGGAACCGTTTTCGCAGATCCGATACAGTACGATAGGCCCTCCGGTACGAACTGCTCACGTCCTACGGTAGAAGACTCGCGCATGCGCAGTGGGTACCGGAGGGCCCAAATGAGAAGGGCGACCGGCACCGAGACTGCACCAGGACCGTCTGGGTGGTTATATACCGAGTGCCCGGAGGAGGTTACCTGCTATCCGGAGTAGAGCGGCGGCGAGGACGACCAGCACGAGCCATCCGGGGGCTGGCCAAGGCCATCCTCTTGTCCGGCACCGGGAAGGCCTTGGCCGCCCAGGCCGCCGAAGACACGCACGACCCAGCGCCTCCTGCGAGCAAGGGACACACCTGAGCCGAGAACATCACGTGGGACAGCCCCCGATAAGGATACAATGCATGCGCAAAGGCGGCGCCGGAGTATAGGCTATCTTTACCGGAGTCATCCATCTGCTAAAGCTCTCTATCTCTAGTACAGGTACCGCATTTTTTTTTCTCTCAAAATAACTTTTTTTACTTTGGAGAGACTCCGAACGGCGGGCCAAATGAAGCAAGCACATATCAACTCACTTCGGCCGCAAAAAAAGAAAAAAGAAAAAAAAAGAGATTGTGATTAGAAATAGAAAAAAAATAGAACACTTAAAACGTTGTTCTATACGGAGGGATTGTTTTGAGAAAAAAGCACCATAATCATTAACTTGGGGAAGGGATCGGATGATGATATAATGTTAGCACAAAGCGCGTTTTTTTAAAATTTTTTAAAGTAAATTTTGCAGCTCTTTATTCCGGTTCCGACACTGACACCTAGAGTGTCCAAAACACACAGTCCCGCTCCACTAGACATCGGGGAAACCGCCCCCGCTTCACCGACCGCCCACATTCTGACCCGACACAAGGAACGGTTCGACGTCCTCACGGCAGGGAAAAAGTCCGGATAAATGGGGGCGGGCGCCCGACGAACATGTACCAGACTTGTGGGGTACTCGTTACAAGTACTCAAATAATCGATTACTGTTGAGAGCAAATTTGTAGTTTGTAATCCAATGATTCTAATTCAATAATGGACAGCAGGAACGGGCCCGTTTTCAAACCGGCAAAGAGATGTGACGTTTCGAAGCATTCGGAAAAGTAACACGGTCACTTTTCATGTAACGCTCAATTACGTGTCATTTTATGCAATCTGATTTCATATTTTTCAACGAAGAGTAATAGTAATCCATAATTGTTTTTAGAGTAATGTGTACAAGACCGACTTGAGCGCAGACGCTCTTCACCAGAGGCACACACAATGGACAGCCCGTATCGAAAAAGCGGCCGTCGTCACAGCGCAAGCCTTCACAACGAGCATCCACGAAGGAAGGACATGGCTGCTTTTCCCACTTTTCCGTCTCGGGACTCGAACTTCGCTGAGGGGTGGAGGGGGTCACAAAGGCCCCTGGGCCGGAGAGGTCGTTCGGCAGAATATCCGATGCCTCGAAGGACCGACGTGGCGCCACATTCGTCCCGACGGGTAAAAAAGGTACCTGACACGCTCCTTGTACGAGCTGCTTCAGCAGGTGGGGCCTCCGCGAGGCGTAATGCCCGAGGTCCACCAGAGCGACAAACAGGAACAAACACCAGCGACAAACCTCAAACACATGCAGCATGCTCGCGATGGTACCTTTGGCAGGCGTTTAGTCGTTCGGTGCTCGTGAAAATAAGCACGATTGATTGCAAGCCTGCGAAGGATACCCTCGCGTGGCTGATGCTCGTGGTTGAGCATAGTCTCCTTTACTCTACAAAGCCTGTCAAATCGCGGAAGACTCTGGTTTGAGGCTTGTCGCTTTAGTGGGACTCGGGCATAAGCAGTAAGACTATCGACAAAAGAAATGACTGCTAAAAGCGAAAGGACGAAGTCTGCGCATAAAGGCCGGTCCCCAGATGCAGTGGCAGCGCTGTTCACGTGTCGTCAGCTACTTATCGTCTGCCATATGCAACTGTTTTGACGGTGCGATACAAATCTGGTGAACGCTCCCGTCAGCACGCGTGTAGCGCTAAGTCAGCGCTGCGATGTATGTGTTCACAGGTCTCTAAAATGCTGGCGGGCTGGTGGTCCCTGCCAAACGGCCCAGGTTCGCGAGGAACAAACAACCGACCACAGAATCCCCCCCCCCCTTCGAAACTACGGCAATTTTTAGCAACTTCCCAACAAGCGTGAAACCGACACCAATAACGATAAATATGATCCAGTTAAACGTAGTTCTCTGTGTCGGACTGCAAATCGACACGACATATTCAATTCGATTTATTTTACGCAACACAATGGGGCTGAGGGAACCGCCCCCTCTACATTTGTCAGCTTGGCGGGCAAAACACATATCAAAATATATAAACAGTAAATAACGGGTTACAAACAAAAAATATTACGCAGAGAGAGAGAGAGAGAGAGAGAGAGAGAGAGAAATTACAACGCCTTTCTGTTTGCAATATAACTGTGAACGCCTTGCTCTATTCAATAGGGTGGGTCGTGTGTACTGAAGCGGGCCGTAATTGGAGCTAGGACGTGGCATTCTCCAAGAGACGGCGCTGCGCACTCCGTATGCAATCTTATTTCCAGTTGGGTTAGCAGTTTGTAGCAACGGATGATTCCCAAATTTAAGATATCCCGGGTACATTGTAGCAAGTTGATAATTGTAGCGTTCTTTCATTTTCGTGACTATACTTATGGAAGAATGGTTCACTGTGCGAGTAATACGAAGCATTGGCTGCGATGTGAATAGCATTTTTCTGCAACAAAAACAATTTATTCATGTTCATACAAGCTGTAGTTCCCCAGACTATGTGACAATAAGATAACCAAGAATTTAATAATGCATTATAAATTGAGATTTGTACATTTGGCGATAACATATACCGATATTTGAAGAGAAGACCTATGATTTTCGAGTTTTAGAGTAAGGTTTTGAATATGAGCGTCCCATGGCATGTGCTCGTGAAATGCCCCACCTAATATTTTTTGCATTAGTTACCAATTCAATTTCAGAAGCGTTCAATATTAATCTAGCAGTGGCGTTTCACATTCTATTTTTTGGTTTGAAAATAATTTTTGTAGTTCTTTTTTCAGTTATTTTAAAATAATTTGACACAGTCCACAAAGTAAGCTTTCCTAAGCAGTTATTTGCTTCATACACTGACCTATCAATATTATTTTCAGAAAAAAGACTTGCATTATTAGCATAAATTACAAACGAGGTATTTCACTCTATTGGACAATATAATTTCAATACAAGTAATGGCCCCAAGACATTGGCTCGGGGTACCCCTTGTCCGGACCGGTTTCATAATTGAGAAATCGCCGTTTCTTTTTCATTTGCTGTCGGCAACTCAAATAGCTTGCAACCAGAGCAAGGGAATGCCCTTAGATTCCATAAGAATTTAGTTTTTCTAGCAGAATATTATGGCTCACACAGTCGAAGGCTTTTAAAAATTTCATAAAAATTCCCAACGTTACACGCTTCTTCGGTATTCCCTAAGACAGCGCAGCAGCTTTTGAGCTACATTCCACAGAAATTGCGCCTACTTCTCTTTTAATCCAGCTTTCACCCTCTCCCAAACCAGCTAACCGGCTTTGACGGTCGCGCGCAAAAACAAACGATATAGCGAAGCACGCACTTCACGTTCACTGCGGCGGTACCGTTCACAAAAGAGAACAAGGAGGCGGCTACAAAGAAAAAGCGAGACAAATTCCTCTAGGTGTAACACATTTCTTCTTTTTTTTTTTCAACAATTGCCGCATTGCGAGGTTGTACTATTTTCGGCCAATTACTGAGCCAAACATGCTCCAGATACTTTTTTTAAATGTATTCTTTTAGGTCGGGTATACTGCTGCTTCTATCTTACTTCCACCAGCTCCCTCTATATTAACACACAAACAAACACAGAGGGCGTTAAAACACTTAGCCCCACATTTCACAAGGTTTTGGAGAAAGAAGCAGGAAAAGCTTCTTGAGACCATGGCGAGGTGCGCTACTGCTCCGTGCAATAGCAGACGAGTTTAGGAGCGGCCGCCTAAGCGTCTCATGGCCCCAAAAATAAACGAAGAAACAAGCAGGCACATCTAGACTGCACCAAACGAAGATGAAAAGGGTCATTTTCAGCGTTCATGCGCCCGGCGGCATGAAGCGGGGTTTGCCGATACCACCTACGAGGCAAGACCCGCGCGTAGCGTCATCGTTAGGGGACCCGCCCCAAGCGGCAAACCGCCGCAGCACGACGACAGTCGGCACAAAGCGGCAGACGCGTGCATCTTGCATGGCGTCGCTGCGTGCTAGCGTCGCGCTCGTCGTGAGACGCCGCAAGACACGCCATGTCGACGATACTGACGTAGGGTAGACGGCGCTGCGTGGAACCACTAGTGAGGACGTTTAGGTGTGTGTGTGTGTGTGTGTGTGTGTGTGTGTGTGTGTGTGTGTGTGTGTGTGTGTGTGTGTGTGTGTGTGTGTGTGTGTGTGGTGTGTGTGTGTGTGTGCGTGCGTGTGTCGTGCGTGTGTGCGTGCGTGCGTGCGTGGGGAGAGAGAGAGAGAGAAAAGGAAAGAGCGAGCAAGAGGTCGAGGCCTTATCTTCTAGGTGGCATTCGGTTTGCTAGCTTTACAAAGTGACAAAGTCGCGCGTGCTTGTATGTAAAGGTTGCACGAAAGGATACGGACTTGTGAACACGGGAATGATGTATCCGTCTCAGATGTTGCGAGCAGGGAACACGGGTGGTCATTCGAATACAGTAATTAAATTATCGTATTTTAAACTCTTTGGGTAATTTGTAATCGTAATTACTCTTGGCTACAACTAATTGTAGTTGCAATTTAATTACTTTTATCGTCAGTGATAGCCAAAGTTGAATTACGATTACGACTATTTTTTTATGATTTTGTCTGGGTAGAGCTTCGTGCTCTATGCAAGCGCACGCTCTGCCAGATAGCCCATCACTGGCAAATAAAGAACACTCGAGTCCCATTCATTTCTTCCAGCTACACTCCGCTGAGCCCTGACAGTGACAGCCAAGGTGGCATCGAAAAATAATCCGGCAACCGACTGGCATCGCGCTCAGAACTCAGCTCCCACGCCCTAACCATGAACGAAGCGGGTGAAACAAAGGTGCCGCTGGCCTTGACTGCAGAGTTCCGCACGTCGTAGCAGGTTGCGGACAGCGTTGGAGGACGAAAGAGACGATGTATTTTTACATCATTCACGTCAAGCAACGCAAAAAAAAAAGAGAAGGTAACTGCGTTAGTCTAAAAGTAAAGCATAAGTGTTATGAATTACTTTTTCTGCCCTAGTAATTCTCACTGTAATTAACCACCGCGAGTGCGCCCCGTGTCGTCCACTTTCTGTCAGACTCGCGTATTTTCGGCTAATTAGAGAGCCTAGATTGAACAGAACGGCCATATCAAAACATGAGGAGCGCTCGCAATTTCATGGCGGACGGCTCCAGGGCAGGTTGGTCCAGACGACCAACTCTTTTGAGTCCTCCTGGCAGGTTGTATTGCGGCCTATAAAACACGGCAGTCCGATCGAGCGGTTGGAGACACTCTGGAATCGAGGCACACACTAGGGCGCGTGCGCAAAGGCCTCACTTCACGCGAGTTTCGTTCCTGCGCACCCTGAGCGCGTTGGTCCATGTATTCACTCGGGCTCGCGTTGAACACAAGGCATGTGACCAAAACGATTCAACCGGTACAACTACGATCAGGACAGACTACGTTCATTGTCTAATCACGTCAGGAGAAAGAGAAAAAAAAAAAGAAAGAAAAGGGACGGACGCGCAAGCGACGAGGAATCAGGGACGTGGAAGAGAAGTAATTTCGCGGAAAATTGCCTCAGATGCGAGTGCGTGCTCAACCTGAGAGGAAGACGAGGAGGGATGTAGCGCAGGACCGAGCAATACGACCTAAAAACAACAAGGCCTGCCTGCCGCCGCCGCCCCACCAAACGCCATCACTATAAAAAAAGAAGAAAAATCTTTATTTCAGCTGAAGTTCAGACACCGCCGACGCTACGAAGTAATGGGACCAATCCAGGAGCGTCAAAGCATACGTCACTGTGCCTTGTCTGTTTTTTGATTGGTTCAGCGATGACGGATCACGCACAGAGACACGCCGTCCGATTGATTGGTCCCATCTGCTCGTAGCGTCGGCTGCGTTGTCTGGACTTTAGGTGAAACCTGCATCTCCACGCAGCGACGCCTACCTTGCGTCAGCATCGTCGACAGCGCGTCTTACAGCGTCTCGCAGCGAGCGCGACGCTAGCACGCGGCGACGCCAAGAAATTTCGTGCCCGCCGTTTTGCGGCATCTCTCGTCGAGCTTGAGCGTGTTTCCGCTTGGGGCGGGTCGAGGACCCACTAACGATGACGTCATGCGCTGGCCTTGTCTTCTAGGTGGTATGGGACCAAGACAACATTTCCTAGTATTCTGCGCGTTCCTTTGCTTTTCTGCCCGTATTCTCGCGGCCCCGTCGTACAAGTGCCGCTTCCCTACGTCCCACGGTCGGCGGCGGCTCCTGCCTCCCAACATCGGCGCTTCTGCCCGGTCTACCTCAAAAACCGTAGCGCTAAAAAAAAAAAAAAAAAAAGTTTGGCGTTTGGCGGAGTGAGACGAATTTCCTCCTTTCCGCGTCGAATTACGATATATCTTATATTAGCTTTATGTTATTCTATCAAGGCTTACACGTTTCAAACGCCAAAAGCATCGCTTCTTCGCTTGACAACCGTATGAACGACTTCGCGCGTAGCATTAATAATGTGCGAATCATTTTTTTTTTTCGATGTCCGCAAACATACGTGCTTTGTCTCTCGCAAACGACGACGTTTTTTGCGGAGCCGACTGCCAGCGCGGGTTGAGTGGAAGTGGGCCAGAGGAGCGGGCAGCGCCCGGGTCGTCGACACCGCCTCCCCGCCGCGTGGGAGAAGACGCGACGGCCCGTCAATGAGTCACCGCCGCTGACGGATGCCGAACGCGCCCCGGCGGCGCGCAGGGAAGGAAGGCCTCGGCCGCCGAGACTGAGGGGGCAGCAAGCCGCCCACGGAGGCCGCCGCCGACGACTGTCGCGACCGGCACAGGATCCGGGCACGTGGAGCCCGGGACTCGAGAGCCCGTTCGCCCCCTCCCCTCCGACCGAAGACAATCCCCCGGAGTGCCCCGGAGGCAAACTTGTCCGTAACGCGGAACTTGTACCTCACTACTTTTTTCGTCAAGGGAGTAACGACCTTCTTCATTTTTAAGAGAAGGAACTTGTAAAGCAATTTCGTTGCTCTTTGATGCTGTCACGAGTAACACCTTTTAGGAAAGGTGTGCGAATAGTGAAATTTTAACTCGAATCGAATCGAATAGTGCCGAATAATGGGTAAAACGTCGAATATCCAATCGAATACGAATACCAAAACGTTTATTCTCCCTATAACGAGACTAGACAAAAAAAAAAAACGCATAAATGAGAGAGGAGAAAAAAAAGGCCCTTCCTATTTATATTTTTAGCAGGACATGCGAATCAAAGACAAGGCTACACGAGAAAAAAAAAGTATACGGTTGAACCGTTTGAATCCGGTAACATCTTACGTCACGTAACCCTGGCACGTCACGTGACGACGCGGGGGGAGCGACGAATTAGCAGAAGAGGCTGATTTAGTTACAGCTGCTATTTGTAGTCTGATCACAATTTGTGTCGTATACGGTGGAGAGGAGGTCGCCTCCTCTCCACCGTTCGCTCCGCTGAAGTGGAAAGGGGTGGGAGGAGCTTCCACTTGGTTCTTGACCTGTCACCGACTATAGTTCTCACTCCAGCTCCCGCCTGTAATTCGCACGACGAGAAAACGCTACATAGACCATAAAAAAAAATGCGCGCGAGCTGTGTCAGTCTAGCCACAGTCATCTCGCTTTTAATCTCGCGTTTAAAAGAGGAATGAGTAACGACGACAAATATTGCGAGCGGCATCATAGAAACGACACATTCGAAGGAACGAGAAAATAGCGCGACACTCTCGAGCTGAGGCAACGTGTTCTGTTTGAATCGCAGTAACGAATGACGTACTTAGTTACTCCAATTTAGCAACGTCTACATGTCTTGACGAGAGAATGATCACAGCCTTTAACGAGCCTGGTTGAATTTCGAGACCCCAAAAACGTTTTAACCCTATATTCCCCAATGTGACGCGATACTTTCAGACGCTCGCATCACGCTCGGGGTGCCACGGCACGGTCTTCGATATTTCAGGTCGTAACATTTGTCCGGCCTCGAGATTGGCCTGGAATTGTGGGGAAATCGAAGAGATTGGCTCCGAGTGTGCCAAGCGGGGCAGTACGAACGTACCCTTCGGGCTGCTATCTAGCTGCAGCAACATACCTGCCGCGTTGGCGCAGTGTAACGATGTGCAGGCTGAAGTCGAGACGCGGCAAACAGCCGACCGTGTGAACGAGCCGAAGCCTTGACGCGAGAAGCGAAAAGCGGTGGTTAGGAAATGTTAGAATCTAAGCCCCGAAGCACGGAGAAATGATATTACCGATTTCTCCGTGTCTCGGGGCTTAGAACATGAAGTAACGCGTTCGTCTGAAGCAGCTCATCGTACAGTGATTGCGTCGGGACGACAACCTTTCTTCTTTCTTTTTTAGAAGGACGCAGCCATCCCGTCGACGGAGACGGGGCGGCGGGACGCAGAAAGCGAGGCGGCAAGAGCGCAGGGAGTCCGAGGCCCGTCGGCGCAGCGGGTGGCAGCGACGCCAGTTCCGGGGCCGTCCGCCCAGCGACCGTGGGAACGTCGCCCACGCGCCTCGGCCGCGCCGATCCCCCGCCCGCCACCACCGCGGGCCACGCTCCCGATTCGGCCCGGGAAGGAAGGCCGGCGCCCGGTCGCGGGTCGAGGACCCCGAGGCGCTGAGCCAGGCGTTCGGTCCGCGACCGGCCGCCGGAGAGGAAGGCCTACCGTCGCCTGCAACGCGTCTCCGAATCGACTGTCTCCAAAAAAGCCTCGATTCGCGCCTCGTGACGCCATCAAAGTGTCGCCGGCCACGATCCTGGCGGCAGCAGCGGTGGTGGCAAACGCTGCAGGTCGCTCTGCTCTAGTTTCGAAATGCACGGAACCTTCGGCAGCCACAAGTCGCGGGACGTGTTACAAAGAGTTTCCAACTGTTCGATCGGGGTCACGTGGTTTACGTTTGTATTTCCAGCTGCGAGTAGGTGGCGAAAGCGTTGATCGTCCGGAAGCGTCTCCGCCTTCTTCCCTCCTCGCCACGTGACAACGCACGCGCATTTGCGACAAACCTCCGCCACTAAATTGCAAACCTTCCCCGTGGTTTGAGCTGGACCTTCATTCTAAACGCCGGGCTTCTTTTTTTTTCTTTTCTAGAACTAAATGTTAAATTTGCGACATCTGACAACATGACAGTGGACAACATGACGTGCGGCTTTTATGACGTTTGTAGCCACTTGGGGACCGATGCAATGGCGGAATAGGACGCTAAACGACACTAAGTGGGAGACGCGCTAAGAGATCGCAAGAGGCTTAAAAACCGGTCTGGTCTCTCTCGGTGGTACTCGGTCGTAAGAGTGTGAACGGGCCTTAACACTCGGGCTCCCGCTTTCGGAACGCCTTCCGTGGAAGACAGTTGGGAAATGCATGAACAAACTCACGTCTGACCCCCCCCCCCCCCCAAAAAAAAAAAAAAAAAAACGGCACACGCTTATTTGAGTTTAAACGAGTGACGAATACACTTTGTTACCTCACTGACTGAATCGTAGCCGAGCTCAGAGAAAGACAGGCCGCGAGTGTTCAAAAAGATGACGTCGAGGCTGCGATCGATGAACTCCGGCCGGTTTTTTTTCGAACCAAGCTTCTGATTGGGTCACACGATCCGAGTCGACAGCCAGCGACGAACTACGCTAAAAAAAAAAAAAGAAACCCCTTAGCTAACGAATACACTTTTTCGTGCAATAAAAAAATCGGTCCATTCGGAGCCGGCACGTAGACGTTACTAAATTAAAATAACGACATAACTACTCCGAGTCGTCACTCGCTAAAACTACGGACGCTACTGCAGTTCGAAAGGAACGTGTTAGCTCAGCTTGGAAGGGACGCGTAAAAATAACTAGGTGGTTACTTCGTCACCGGGAAAAAGTAACTAGGTACAAATAACGCGTTACCTGCTTCGGACTGACTGTGCGGCCCTTCCTCGGGCTATGTACAGGCTATGCAGCGGAGACGGTGGGTTTCTAAGTGTTGCCTCCGACAAGCAAGTCGCGTCCACACGGATCGCAGGCGGCAGGGCAACACCTCCTAGGCAACAAAGCCGTAGTGCTGAATGAGATGACGTCATCAGAGAAGGCCAACGCTGGGCGCAGATTGGACACGACGATTGCGTCAACGTTCGGCTCAAACTTGACTGGAAGCCGAGCGCCGACGCAGCACTCGTTTCCAATCGGTGTCCAGCATTTTTCTTCTCCGATCGACGCCATCTCATTCGGCACTCCGGCTTTGCGTTACCTACGCAGGGAGGTGTCTGGGCAGGGGTTCGCTCCACTCGAGGGCTGCCACCGTAACATCACGACACGAGAGGGTGAGCCGATCCCCCGAGAGCCGCCGGAACGTGACCTCGCCGACGAGCCAACGAGAAAGCCAGTGAAATGAGAGAGTCGAAAAGCGGCCCGGCCGCGTTTCCCACGGCCGCGGCACTTTCTCCCCGCCGAAGCAGATTTCTAGGCGCACGGAAAGGGGCCCGGCTTTCGCCGACGCGCACGCAATTCTCACGCCGACGCAACACCCAGAGGAGACACCGCGCAAGCTATAGAGTTCTTTGCGCCACTCGCGATTGGTCACGGGCTCGGCACCTGACTCTCCTGCCCCCTACCACGAGGCCGCCGTAACACTGCGCAATAAACTCAGTAGAAAAGACGTTCGCCGCAGACATGATGACAATCCGCGGACACGCATCAAGCTTCAAACATGTCTGCAGGCAGTTCATCAGACGGTCTCTGCACACTATGATGTACGAGCGGTGTCGGCTTTATGCTACCATTATTTGTGCGGCCGGGTTTCATCGTCGAAGCCAGGCGGCAACAACACTCGGGAACTTCCCACGCGTTCACTGTAACACCGGGGTTTACTACGGCTGATCGAACGCCGTTTCATCGAAACACGTTTCAGAGAACGGGTACGTTTTATCGAAGCTCGATTTAGAGAAAGCGGAGCCTCAGTTTAGAGAAACGCGGTTTACCGAAAAGGGGACGTTGGTTAAAAAAAAAAGGCTCCCGTACTTTGCGCGTGTGTCACTGGGGCGCGTGTTAACCCAGCCGGCGGCTCATTCCAAAAATGTTAACCCACCTGGCCCAGCCGTACACGCCGCTTCGTGGCGGTCAAATTCGCTAAAAGGAAGCTCAGGCCATTTTCTCTAAACTGGGTTTCTCTATAAAAGGATTCGATAAACTACGGTCGTTGAAACGACGTGCTCTAAAATGAGGTTCACCAAACTGCATGCCTCCGGTCCCACCGAGCACACAGAGAGACTCATCCGGATCGGGTCCATATCACATGAGCGAACAGCGTTTTAGCGAACAGCGACATTTGAGCGAATCGACGTTTTAGCGAATAACGAAAGCGCGTGTTAACACCCCATCCCGCACCGCGCTTACTCCGCTTCGCGGCGACAGACTGCGGCGCCTCATTACAAAAATGTGAACCCACTTGGCCCACCTGTAAACGCCGCTTCACGGCGGCCGACTATTCGCTGAAGTGTCCTTCGCTGAAACGTGGGCGTTCGCCAAAGCGTCATTCCCTCAAGTGAGTGCCTCCCATCCGAATCTACGGGGTCACAAGACTCAAAAATAAAGTCTGCGATGTGACAGAGCATGACGTAACACCCTGCTCAATAAAGTGTACTTATTTTTTTGTTCTTTTGGCAAACGCGTTTTTTTTTTGTTTCGTGCTTTGTTTTTCTATTTTTGAATTGCAATTTTTTTTTCTTTTTTTTTCTTAGCGCTCTGGGAGAAAATAAACGCACGAACATATTTTGGAGTGAAACGTATCGCGTCCACCCAAGTAAGGCGTAGATGACATTGATGATTTATTTGTATCACAGACGTAGCAAGTCCACAAAACCAAATGACAACCACCAAACGACAAACGAACGTTCTCAACGGTGAAAATAATTCATCCCTCACCGCCCTGAAAAGCTAAAAACCCCTCGCCCTCCTTCCTTGCCTGCGCGCGTGATGAGCGCGATGCACCCGAAGAATAATAGCGCCTTTATCCTTTCCCCGCAGCCCCCATTGTATCCAATTTCAGACTCGAGACAGTTCGTGGCAAGCGCCGACATGTCTGAACACGAACGGTCCCTTTGCGTCACCTCTGCTAACGACGCGAGGAAAACACGCCTCAACGACCATTCCTTCGAAGGGCGTCTTCGAGGGCTATCGAAGGACACCCGACGCCGTCGTCCTCGGAAACTTCAAACATAATACGACGGAAAAAGGACGCTCGTTCAAAAATAAAAAAAGCAACAAAAAATCCGAACATAGTGACGTAACACATCCCAAGAATTGACGCGGGGACCAAGTACGGTTCCGGCGGCTCAATAGGGAGTTTTAGTAGATCGTTTTGATGCCTCCGATATTCGGCGACGCCAAGACGGACGCGTGCTCCTCTCGTCGAACTTCGGCGTCTTTGCCGCATGGTTGGGGACCCACTAACGATGACGTCATGCCTCGTCTTATAGGTGGTAATGTTCCGACGTTGCACAGGGAGTTCCGAAGCGATAACGTCCGACAAATGGCAAGACATCCGGCTGCCTGCTACACGATGATGACGTCACGTGCCAAACACGCATATGCCGCAAGGTACGTTCGAGCATTGCGGGAAAGCCGGTCTCGGGCTGCCGTAGAACTGAAAGACGCCAACAGGACCGCCGCCAGTCTCCCTAGAATACGAGGCCTGCGCATGACGTCATCGTTAGTGGACCCCGACTCGCTCCAAGCGGCAAACATGCTGAAGCTCGACGAGAGACGCCAGAAAAACGGCAGACGCGTCCGTCTTGGCGTCGCCTCGTGCTAGCATCGCGATCCTGTCGCTGCAAGATGCGCTGGCGGTGACGCAAGCTAGGCGGCGCTGCGTGGATTCACTAGTGATCAGCTTTGGGGGAGAAAGGCGCACACTTTGCTTTCACCTCAAGAAAAAAAGCAAGTTATGCGCACTGTTCATACGTCGCGCGAAGTAGTTCTTACAAGATTTGGATGTGGAGGAAGAAGCGATGCTTTTAGCGTTCGAAGCGTGTTCGTCTTGATAAGAAAACACATATCTAATCTAAATTGCACCTACATATATCCTAACTCTGCCCATAAAGGGGGAAATCACTGCGGTTTTTCAGGTGAAAACGATTATCGCTCCTACTCGAGCCGCAGACGGGAGCCGGCGACCGACTCGCGGACGCTCTCTCGGCGGCCGCCTGGGAGGCCGTGCCGCAAACAGGCCGCGGCAGAAGACCTCCCGGGCCAAAAGAAAGCGCCCGCAATTCGCTCCCAGCCTCATTGTTGGGGCGACAAACGACCGAGCGAAGAAGGAACCAGGCCCCAAACAATGGCCAGCGCGGCGGAATGCGCGACTCCCGCTTCGGCGAGGAACAAAAGACGCGGCAGAGACACTGGCTTAGCCGTGCAGGAAACCGAAAACGCGTCCGAACCTCGTTAATCCGACCCTAATGGCGGTGTCCCTTGCCACAGGAGGACCCCGCTAAGTGTTTCCGGGTTGCTCGACACCTGATTCCTCTTCGCTCCGCTCTCCTCTGTAGCGGGCAGGCACCACGCGTGCCACGGCCTACGACCGAGGGAAAACATACTTCCCATCCGAGCACTTTTCGTCCCGGAGACGGAAAGTGCTAGCCGGCGAAATCAAATCAGAGGGTTTTACGTGTCGAACCAAACTACAGCAACTGGCAAGACTCAGCGAAATGCTGAGGGTTAATTCCGACCACCCGGGCTTCTTTTCATGTGCGAGAGGAACCTCGGTCACACGCCCCCTCCCCCGCAATTTGCATCCGACAGAATGCGGGCACCTCGGGCCGGGATTCGAACCCGCCAAGATGTGCTAGCCGGTAACGTGTGCGTGTGTATGTATATATACATATATATCTCGATAATCTGATCGAGAAGTAACTGCCAGGTTTACTGTATCGGAAGAAATCAGTAAGCACAAACACACCCGCGCAGGCCGGAGCGATCAGACGAGACCCGCAATCGAGGTCTCGGAAAGACGCGGCGACTCAAATAAACACGCCGTCGAGGCGGTCGGGGCCAGAGAAAGGACGGGAGGGGCCGAAAGGCAACAAGTTGTCACGCCGGGGAGAGACGGCGCAGGCCGCGTCCGGAAGTCGCCGCTGGAGCGAGACAACACGGGCGTCCGTCGCGGCAGAGCCAACGACCGGGACGCCGCGCCAAACAGCGCCGTAAAAACTCGACAGCAGACTGACGGCCCGGGCGACGAAAGGAAGCAAGGGCTGCGGAAGGGAACAGCCTCCAGCGATCTGCCAAACACCGAGGGGAACAAACGCCGGCCAGGACGGAACAAGGCGCCAGCAGGCCGTTCAATGCACGAGGGAGAAACGGGCAAAATAAAGAAAAATGGGCGACTGTCATAGAAGCATTTATCGCAAAACGAAACGAGAGGGCACTAAAAGAGAGAAAGTAGGTAGGCGAGCTGGTTGGATTGAGTTGTCAGATTTCCATTTTGGTTTCCTTATTTTCTCTGGCTGCAAGTACTAGAAACAGCGTGCCATAAGAAAAACCACTCGATGAGAGCTAATTGTAAACAAACTTTACAACGGTGACTTGTTTATTTATGTGTGTGTGTGTCTCTCTGTGTGTGTGTGTGTGTGTGTGTGTGTGTGTGTGTGTGTGTGTGTGTGTGTGTGTGTGTGTGTGCGTGCGTGCGTGCGTGCGTGCGCGTGTGTGTGTGTGTGTGTGTGTGTGTGTCCGTGTGTCCGTCCTGGACTTGGAGCCTGCCTGTTCGACGGACTGTCGTCGCTGCGAGACCCTGGGAAATGAGTGGATCCGCCCGAGGCGGGGCTCGTCCAAGCGATATTCCCTGTACGCGCAACGCGAGGGCAGCTGGACCGAGATCGGCACCTACGTACGACTACTGCGCGTTCTGGGCGCACCCTAGTCCCCAGCGGAGCGGCGTCGAGGATGGTCGCTGCGAGACCGGCGCGCACGAGCTGAGAGGCGGCTGGCTTTACCTAGGCTCCTGGCAGGCTCGAGCACCATGAAGCTGGGGCAGCAGCAGCATCCGGGCGACTCGCAGCAGCAGCAGCGGCAGGCGCACGTCGTGCTACACTGCGGCGACACGGCGTCGGGCGTCCTCGTCGCTCCGCCGACACACCGGCACGTCGACGGCCGCGCACCGCCGACCACGTCGTCTCTCGTCGCCAGCACCATCGCGGTCGATCGCGCACTCTCGCTCACGGCCAAAATCCGGGCATCCGGGGGCTGACGGACGGGCAGCGGAGGCGGCGGCGACGGCACGCCGAGAGCCGACAGCGAGCACACATGCCGGGGGGCATCCGAGACAGGGTCGACCACGACACGAGCACCGACAGCACACGACCACCACAAGGACCGAGGGAGCGTACGCCACTGGCGAACGGTACGGGACGGCCGGCGGCGGCCGAGGGGGACCGGGAGAGGAGGAAGGGGGTGCGGGGAGGAGGAGAGGGACCCGGCGCATGCGCGGGAGGGCGGCGGGAGCGCGCCGCTCGCGACGCGCGACTCGGCGGCAGCTGGCGACGGTGCCGCCCATCCCGGATGGATGGAAAGAGCAAAAAGGGCAACCCCGAAAAGGACCGAAATGGGAAAGCAACGAGGAACCAGCAGCGGGCACGTGCGCCTAATTGGCGCTCTCCCGAAAAAAGCGTATTTTTACACCGCGCACGCACTCCCTACCTCCGCAGACGGACCAAACTGCGGCAGATGCGGTCGCGAAATCCGCCTCTGTCGCCTCGGGCACCCCTCCGTAATTTCCTTCTTTTCTTTCGTTGGCCGGTCTTCATCTCCCCAGGAGGACTGCGAGTTACGTCTCCGTCCCTCCCCCGCAGAGCCATGTGTTGCTCCTCCGACTCGAGAGAAACGGAAGCGACGCTTGGGCTTTGCTTCTTCTGGCGGCTTTCAGCGGCCCGTCTGCCGTCCCTCCCTCGCCAGTCTGAGCCCGGGCACGCGCAGGCACGCGCTCGGCACGTGCGGCGCGCGCGCTTCCCCTCTCGCTGCCCCGCGCTATCGGTCCTGACAGCGGGACCCCGTGGCGCCCGACTGAAAGTATTTTCCCCGCCTTCGGGACGACGTCGTGAGGACTCGTCGCTGCCTTCCCCCCGTCGCCTCGCACTTCACGCAACTAGAGCGCAGCAAGAAAAGAAGCGGTCCCGTAGCTGTTCTACTTTAGTACCTTCCTCTTACTCCCAACTATGCTGTCTTCCGGAAGCCCGAGGAGCACGAAATAGATAACCCACCAATTAACGCTCGGAAAACCACACACCGAGGAACAAAGACCTTCGTTCATTTTCTTCGCTCACCGATCTCGGAATTTACCCAATGCTCAAAATTGACCAGTTCGTCAGTCCCATCACAGTTAGCTCGTGTAGCGTACACCTAAATTATACTGCCCTTAAGTGGGGACAATCTGCTTCTTACTAATACGTTTAATTATTCGGACACCCCATCACACACGAGGAGGCGTTACTGTTGAGAGGAGTGCCAAAACAACGGCGTAAATAGAAGGCAACTGTCAGCCACTCGTCGCACCGACATTCAAAACCATCGCTTGCCCAAAGGCATATGAGCGTGCACCCAGGCAGAAATTGCACTGCGCGACACGGTCAGCGTAAACGCGCCACCCGCGCCTTTTCGCATTGCATACCCACAGCACACCAAATTCTACCCCGGCGTGTCACGGGTAGTTTCGCGAGAATTCATTAGCATTCTCGACAACTGCCTCTCAGCTGTCGCGAAAAAGAAAAAGCGCGTACTGCATGTTCGTGGTAACTGTGTACACTCTGCTTCCCATTCCCTGTCGTTTCTCTCTTCAGCACTGCACCCACAGACCTATGCTGTCAATTATACTGTATACCGCGGGGTCAGCATTCTGGGAATATTCAAAGAAAGGAAGAAAACGCTGCGAACAAGTGACGAATTTCGCCCGGTGCGGAAAGTAAACGTGTGGTCGGTCGAAGTTTCTGGGTTTTTCGCTGCATATGCTTCAGAGAGCACAGCCTCCTATATCCTGACAACGCCTGGCAGATCGCAACGACAAGCGACCGCCGCAATAAAAAAGGTGGAGTGGCAGACAACGGATGAGGGGAGAATCACGTGACCGGCGCCCCGCTGCGGCGAGACGCCGAAACAAACTTCTCCCGAGCGTACAAGTGTGTTCCGGGTTCTCGGCGCTGCAAAAGCTGTACGCTAACGTCCAGGTTCCCCCACTGGGTTCCCCGAGAAGTGGCTCTTTGGTGCTCTGTGCTACCAGATCCTCGCGCTCCAAATCTGCGACCGGGCACTCTATGGTTCCGTCGTCGAACTGCCAGGCTCTGTGGGTATATAGAGGAGGCTATGTTCAGAGTCAACAGCGACGTTCGCGGCCGAAAGCGTGGCTCTGCGGTGGGCCTCTCGCTAACCTCCCGGGATTCATTCCTATCGACGGAAACGAGCGTAACATTATAGTGTGCACTCGACCCTGTTGCTGATAAGCCGAGACTCCAAGCTTTCACGGTGCCCTCATACCAAAACTGCCATTCGCAACTCATGATAAGTAGCCAGGAACACAACCGATGATATTCATCGTTATGTTATGCTACGACTGCCAGTCGCCGGAACAACCGTGGTTCGAACGTCGTGTGCAAAGCTATTCCTCGAATTGACTGCCCCGCTTCACACGGAGCACGGATGTCCCGGTTGCGTATAGTTATTTCCTCACGGAATAAAACCATGCGGCGAATCCGGGCCGTCAGTGTTTCACGTGTACACGGATGCCGCCTCGGGGATGATGCGGCGCCGGAAATTTGCTCGCCGGCTCGCCTACGTCCCTGCCCTGTCGGAGCCGGCGGCCATCTTCGCGTGCGCTTCTACGAGCGATTGTGGTCACGGACCGACGTTTTTTAGGGCGCCGCCACGTAGGTGTGGGTTGTTTTCGCCGCCAAAACTGTTTACCGCCAACAGGGCTGTAGCCCTCAAGTTTGGACAGGGCCTCGGGCTCGCGAAATCTCTCATCTCTCGGTCGCGTTTCGGTTGTGCGTCATTACGCCTTTTCACGTTGTTCGCGGATGCTAAGCTGACAGCGTTTCATTAGTGGATACGAAGAAAACTCAGTACAAAAAAGCAACAAGAAAGCATCGTTAGCATTTTGACAAAACCACTAAAAGCGCGAGCAGCATTTTTTTTGTATACGTTTTTTTAGTTTTAGGGCGTGTAGACGGATGCTACCACACGCTTGTAAATGAGCGTGTCTCGTGCATGATCGAACACTGCAGCGAGTCTTTCTGCTCGATGCAAGCATTACCGGGCCGGGAGAAACATGCCCGAATCGCCAGCCTACCTGGTCGCCGCCGTCCTCGGTGGTCGTCACGGATACGCCGTCGCGTCCATGCTGCTCGGTTTTAAGTGTTACGAGCCGTCTTAGCTCAAACAACGGGCGCGAAAATGTCACGGTCGTCTTCTGATTGCAAAAGAGCGGGACGTTCAAAGAGACCAATCAGGGCCCTGCATTTTCTCCATGACTTGACTCCGTGAGAAAGTCCCAATTCGCGACCTTTCCTGTGACTCAACGTGAGCAGACGTAAGAAAACGCTACTTCTGTTTTTGCTCTTGACAATTTTTTTTTGGTATATCGGTTGTATTTGCTGGAGCTTCGGGTCTGTAAAAAAGAAAAAGAAAGTCCTGGTCGTGATGTTCTGAATGGGTGGGGACGTTACCGAAACATCTCGTCGCCTTTAGTTTCTCACAGCCAAGAAAAAACCCACAAATTATTGGCACACGACCGCGACAGAAATGCAACCTAAAAGGACTTGTCCTCGTCCCACCAGACCGAAAATAAAATAAACTTAATCGTACGGATACAGTCAGGGAACACAGACTGTGCAGCATGTTCTCCAAGCTTTATTTTTCCCCGTTTTATTACACAGGCTCACAATTTGGAAGCGTTTCCTCGCAATATATAGAGGGGAAATCGAACTGGTGTCTAATTGCACAGTAATACAGGGACGGCTTGCTAGAATCAGCGTCTATAAGCTAAGTCTGCGTGAAAGAAAGTAGTGCCGAAGCTAGCGCCTGAGCGGAGTGGCACGTGAAGCCGAGTCTCAAGCTCTGACGCGCCCCAGGCTTGGCAGGCTTTCTTCACACCGTCTAAGCTGAGACGCTGTTTCTAGCAAGCCGGCCCTGGTTTCTCGCCAAATTTAAAGTGCACTCTTAAAAAAGCTTGTGCGGTTACTTTCCGCACAACACTCGGAGAGCCAATCACCGCAACTTACCGAGGCAGCTCGGCGAATGACGAGTCCGAAACATATGTTTAGACCGACAAACGCAGTCTGAGTTGTGACAGTAAGCCATTCAAAACGTCACACTTGCATTGCTTAATGTCACAACTCAGATTGCGTTTTTTGGTCTAAACATGTGTTGCGGCATTGTCATTCGCTGAGCTGCCTCCCTAAGTTGCGGTGATCGGCTCTCCGAGTGTTGTGCGGGAAAGTAGACGCACGGGCTTTTTTAAGAGTGTGTTACAGCATAGCCTCCTCTATACCCCCAAAGCCTGGCAGTTCGACGACGGAGCCATAGAGTGCCCAGTCGCAGATTTGCAGCGCGAGGATCTGGTAACACAGAGCATTTCTCGGGGAACCAGGATGTCAGCCCACACCTACAGCGGCGAGGACCCGAAACAGAGTTCTTTGCTCGGGAGAAGTGTGTTTCGGCGTCTCGCCGCAGCGGGGCGCCAGTCACGTGGCTCTCCTCTCGTCTGTTGTCTGCCGCTCCACCTTCTCCATGTCGGCGGCCGCTTTTCGTGGCGATCTGCCAGGCTTTGGTTACACTTATGCGTGATATTTTTTTCTACCATTTTTAATAAACCAACCCTAAACAAATTCTGCGTGAAAAAAAAAATAGACACCATTTGCGGACGCGTCAGATACAGCCTGTTACGGAGCTTTCTTTCTGAACGCTCGACAGACATCCAGTGGCCGCTGAACAAGCCGGGTGAACAGGCGCGGTACCGCGTGAGACTCCCTGGGCCGACAACCGAGCCGACGTTGAGCTGCGCGGTGGACGAAATACACGGTCGTTTGTCGCGCCAGGGGAACGAAAGTCGTAGGACGGAACAGCGATTAAATCTGGTATGTCGCTCCCTCGATCGTTCCTGACGCGTTGCGGCATCGGTCCGGCGTCCGTCCTTCGGGGCGAATCAACGTTTCGCGAAGAAACTCGGCGCAGTCTCTGCAGGACGGCAAACCTCGTCGCGCGTGCACAGCGCACGCGACAATGGCGCCAATACTTTCTGGGCCAAGAACGATTGTTACGGAGACACGCGACGGCGCTCGACAGCAAAAAGGAAAAACGCCCGCATGGCAGTGTAGCGCGCCTCGAGGGCCGGCCATTGTTTCGGAACAGCATGCTAGCACGACGCGAGGCATATGCGACACGCCGGTTCCACAGAATAGCCAACCAGTCTACCCTTGGACAAGTGTATCCGGGTAAGCAGCCAAAGCGTGCACTTCTTGAGCGCCCAGCGAAGCTGGCCACGGGCACTCTTCTCAAAGAGCTGTCCGAGAGTATAACTGCGGTTGAGCCTAACCGCAGTTAACATAACTGTGGAAGGGTGCCCGTCAACGTTACTATACTCCGTTTCACCATGTTGCACCGCAGCGAAGGCTACAAGCGCGAGCTCATAGCGTTGGCAGCTGCGCTTAACGCACGGAAAGCCTGTGCCGCAGAGATGTGGCCAAAAGCAGGAGCTCGCGTTTGTAGCCTTTCCTCCGGTACATCACAAGGAAAAATGGTGTATAAACATTTTCCACAAGGGCGCAGCCATCTTGAATGTCGTCACTCCTGGTATGCGGTAAAACGTCGTTTTGATCTTCCTACGCCACTGGAAGATGTTAACGAAAAATGCGTGATTGTCACACATTCTTGTTTTGCCTCACCTATATTTTCTCGCATATTCCAGGTTGAAACGTCTGATCATTATTTTTTTTTTGTACCGCATATTAGATGCGGCGTCCACGTGACTGAGTTTCCCGGCGTGGCACCAATTTGTAGCCTCCTGTATACTCACAAAGCCCGGCGGTTCGACGACGGAGCCATAGAACGCCCGGTCGCAGATTTGGAGCGCGAAGATCTGGTAGCACAGAGCGCTTCTCGGGTAAGCTAATAGTGAGCGCACAGCTTTTGCAGCGGCGAGGACGTGCGAGGAACGCGAGGAGCATGAACGGACATTCCATCGCTCGGGAGAAGCGTGTTTCGGCATCTCGCCACAGCGGGGCGCCCGTCACGTGGCTCTCCTCTCATCCGTTGTCTGCCGCTCTACCTTTTCCCTTTCGGCGGCCGCGTCTCATGGCGATCTGCAGGGGTTTGTAAGTATAGAGGAGGCTAACCACCAATTCGTAGAGCGCGACATCGATTCTTGGCGGTGCCTCGTGCTCGCTGTTGTTCCTTGTGTTTTAGCTCGTGTCATCGGTGGCTCGTCCTAGTCTCGTAAGTGTTGCTTTCTGGGGCCTAAAGCTTTGAGTCGTTCGCCAATAATGCACAAGTATGCCGACCTGGTGCGCTCTTCAGTGCGCTCCCAGTTGTCGCAGCGGGCACGCCTCAGAGGCGTCGAAAAGTGAAGAGAAGCGACCCTTCCTTACCGCCCCGAAGGACGCTGTGCGCCGAAAACTATGGGAAAACGCGATCCCTCAGAAAAAAGTTCACGCTCACACAAGAAACCGATGGACGAGGAGCGCGTCGGTGCGGGTCAGGATTGAAAAAAGGATAAACATGTGCGACAATACATCACAACCACATCTTTCAAGATCGAGTTGTCTTTGACTTACATGTTTATTCCTTCCTCAATCCTGTCATAGAAAAAGGCTGCGTGCGATTTGCATTTTCGGCCCGAAAACATTAATCGTCATTACTCGCACGGTCCAATGGTAATTAAAAGAAATGCTGTGCCGCGTCTGTTTCCGAAGGTCCCCGCATATTTGCTCAGGTTGCAGCCAGTTCTGTTGCCCTGATACGACAATGAATCACGAAGCAGTCGACGATGACATGTAGCAACCGAACAGACAAGCTCACTGACGTTTTCAAAATCTGTTTCAAAATTGCAGGAACACAGTCGCCAGTCATACAATGAGGGTGTCAAAGGACGCCCGAGGATCACACGATTTTCTACAAGCTTGTGGAAGAGCAAGGCGTAGTTTCTGTGATGAAGGCTGTCACATTCAACACAGGAGGAAAGTTGGTGCCAGAGGCAAGCTATAGGAGTAAAGAACGACTCAGTAATAAGAATTCGGACTGTTCTCGGGCTATGTTGACTCCCTCAAAGTATGTGCTGGATGTCCCCGCGAACTCTTTCCAACTGTCAGAACCCCAACAACAGCCGTCTCGAATCGGCGATTTTTTAAAAAAGAAAAGTGGATTTACAGTTCGCGATCAGTTGATCATTCCAAAAGCGATGCACGCTAGCGGATCTGGCCGAGCCCGCAGCAGACTATGCAAGCGATGCAAGTGTCGAAGAAGACGCCGGGGAAGTCTCGCCATAGAAAGGCAAAAAGGTCTCTACGAGCCCCTCGTGAGCCAGCGTGAGCAACTTTCAGGCCCCAGAGCGTGGAAGAGCCGGACGGGAAGGAGGAGGACCCGAAAGCGCTGCTCCGCCGCCACCACCCACCAGGCCCAGCGCGTCCCTGGTTCGCGGAGCCCTAATGGAGCTGTCATCAATAACGCGCCTCCTGTCGTCGAACGGGTCGACGGGGCTGGGGACCCTCTCGCTTTACCTCTCGGGCGGCGGCAGCGACGCCCCGAGCCGCTCGTGGGCTCACCAGCGCGCACCGAGCCACCGCCGACACGACGGTGAAGCGAGGAAACGATAAAGAAACGAAGTGGCGGCGGTGGTGCCGTCAAAGACGCCTCCGGCCTTGCGCTCTTCTCAGCGCGGCTTCTCTTTGGATGAGGGAGGGAAGGAACTCCCGGCGGTCATTCCGCCGACGGACAGCCGCGGCCCGAACGGCAGGATAAATACCGCGGTTGGGGGATTCTCGGAAAGGACCCGCGCTGCTCCGCTCGGTAGGTCACCGCCGCTGCTGGAGCGGCGACCACCCGAGGCGAATTCTCTTTGCCACCGATTCCTTTTGTTGCGCGCAGCGTGCGCGAGCTTTGGCGCGCGCGCGCTGCTCGCCCAGAGACCGAGTTCCGATTTTACGCTCTTTTCCGGAAAGCGAGCGGCCAGGCACCGCGTGTCCTCCTTCTCGGGTCCCCATTTCATTTTTTTACTTTGCTAACCAGATTTTGTAAGTTTCTTTTTCCTCCCCAAAAAAAAAAAAAGAAAAAGGGAGGGGGGGTATATTAAGTCCTTTTCATCCCCTCAGACAGAAGAGCGATGGAACTTTCGACTCTAACTAACATAAAACAAACTTAAAAAAAAATAACAGAGAAAAAAGGATATAATTAAAACAAACGCAGAGACACGCGCGCGCAGAAGAAAGAATCTTGAAGATCTATAATCTCATTTCTTAGTTGCGCAGAATTTCAGATGCCTTCCATCCATACCAGTATGCTCTTTTTCACCGTTAGGTGCGAGGGCAGCCGGTGCTACAAGCACGATCACGTTGTTTCGGCAACGGTCTTCTAATTACACCGTGGTACCGACGGACGCTTTCACCTCCCGAGTGCTCGTGCGTGGCAGGCCTGCTCAAAGCGTCTTGCGCAGCTATTCAACAAGCGCTTACAAGGAAAACGGAAAACGCGTACAAATCGGAAACTTTTCGTTTGTTTGTTTGTTTAAGGCAGCGTTTCTGGATGTTTCCCCAAGTGATTCTAACAAGTACGCCAACCGTGTCGTCCAACGCGAGCAAGAAAACAAGCAACGGCTATAGCTACCACGCTGGCACCACGACGCACACGCGAACCTCGATCGATCGGCAGACACCCGCGGACAAGAAAGAGAAAATCCCCGACAATGGCAAACACAAAACGGCCACAACTCGGGGGAATGTCTTTATCGAAGGTCTCGAGGCGCTCTCAGCTAACCGACAACAGCGTCACGTGAGGTGTGTTTCGTTCGGGCAGAAACTACAGAGAAAGGCTCGCTCTCGCCCCGACGCTCAGCAGCAAGCAGTCGAGAGATGTAACACCCCGCCTCGCGCATTCCACCACCACCTAACAAACGAGGCAAAAAAGAAAAGGAAGCCCGCCCCCAACGACGCCAAAGTGAGCGGCTCTCAGAGAGTGTCCGTCAGCGCGGAAACGAGTGCAGCTCACAGCGGTGTCGGCAGGGCTGTTGACCGTGCCGCGGCATTCCAATCGGGCGCACAGCGCCGCTGCCGCCCCCAGCGACCACCGGCACTCTCCGAGGGGCCTCCCTTCCGCCGACGGGTGGTCTCCCTCTCGGCCAAAAAGGGAAGAAGCCCAATCACTCAATCAAGCCGGGGCACGTCCAATCGGCCGCCCCCCACAACGACGCCCCCGGAGCAGAGCGGCGCAGGGAAAGAAGCCGTCAGCGGCTCTCTTACGACGCACGACCAACACACCAAGGTACGAGGTGAACAAAAACACCCCAAGGGGTGTTTTGTTCACCTCGTTTACTGCGTTTACACGACGGTAGCGTATCGAATCGAGAACGCCCCCTAGTTCTTCGTCCCGATCAAATATCGATCCGATCCGGTACACGGTCGCATCCAGGTAAACGCAACCAGGGACACCCTATAAGGGAGTTCTAGAGACAGCCACGACTACATGCTTTAGCACCCTTATTTCGAGTAGCACACCTTTTCTAATCGTAGAACTGGCTGGTGTTACGCGCAACACCTTTCATTTCTCGAGGCTGGAGAAAAATGTGCCACAGCAGAAGGTGTAAGCGACGTTACACCTGCTTCCAACAGCTTCAGTGATGCATTCCCCAAACTTGGAGAGATTACTCTTTTACCCGTTTATGTAAACTGCTGTCGAGGACAAGACTGGTGACTTTCGTAAGTGGTGAAGGGGTCACCTGTGGAGGAGTATCTTTAAAACTGGCGAGTACACGGGCTTTCTCAAGTGTCCAGTACGCTTCACTCCGAGCGCTCTGATCGGGAAGATGTTCCCTTCGAAGAAACGCGCGTGCGGGCAGCCCACGGACCGAAACTTGTTTGTGGTCAAAATGCCTGAAGAGACGAAATGTCCATCGAATCAAAACGTCCATCAGAGTCCCTGATGTACACGGTGCGACCAAGCGGGACCAGGGAGCTACCAATCACAACAGGCGGCGATGTCTCTTTGTCCCGCCATGTAGATTAGGGCCCCAGGTCACGCAACGCGTGTGACAAAACGTCCAACGACACAAAATGACCATGGAAACAAAACGTCCAATACTGGACGCCTCGCTGGACATCCAATAGAGACGTTCTCTTTTTTTGCCTCCACCTCGGAACAAAAAAACTTAAGCCGTCGTCGCTTCCCGACTCCACAAGGCGTCTGCCGGCCCACACAGGACGCCCAATCGCCACGCTTTCTTCTTTCCGCTCTCTTCGCAGGAAAATACGAGCCCCGAGAGCGCGCAAGAACCACCCACTTGGTCGAGAAATGGATTTGAAAAACGAGGATCGGCCGCCAAGTGTACACCAAGGACGGGGCAAGATTCCACCGACGAAAGAAAGGTTGGGCGGTCCGGAAGCCAGTAGCGGGCGCATGCACCGGATCCCACGGGACGGCGCTGGCCGAGCGCGGACATCCAAACCCGGGCGCCGACAAACGCGGCCGTTCCGCGAAACGTCGCCGCTCGTCAGCGTCAAAAGAGCGTCGAGCACAGCGCCGCCGTTCTCGCCGGCGGGGACAGCGCTCGCCCGTCAAGCTCGAACCGAGCAAACAAGCCTGCGCCGACAAAGGAAAATTGGAGAGGCCGGCCGGCAGAAATAAGCCCCTGATCGGGCAGCGCCGAGGAGACTTCCAGGGGGCGAAACAAGCCGGTCGCCGCCGACGGCGGAGGGCAGGCCCTGACCAGCGCCCAATACGCGATCGACGCGAGGGCCACGTGACCGCGCTCTATAGGTCTACGCTCCAGAACGCTCCTCGCCATTGCACCGTGACCGAAAAGGAGTAAGTAGTCCATCGGATGACTCGACGATGCCGGAGGCAACCGGACGACATCTTCCGAGGTGGCAATAAATAAACGCAGTTCCTGCTCGCCAGCACCGAGTAGAAGTTGCTTGTGAGATCGCCACTGTCTCTCTCATGGTGCGTTTACACTTTCGGATTCGCGGGCGGATCCACGAAGGCGACGAGCGGATTCTGGAGCCGGGTGGCGAAATCGACTCGTCGCTGGCGGGAAATCTCGGTATGCATGGTCCCGAATCCATCCAGATCATTCCGCGGGGGACGAACGGATTTCGCCACCCGGTCACAAAATCCGCTCGTCGCCGGCGCGGACCCGCCCGCGAATTCGCGCGCGTAAACGCATCATTATACAACTATGCATATAGTTACCCCTACGATTGCTCCGCGCAGAAAGTAAAACCACAGCCGCTCATGAAAGCAAAAGTCAAACGGGTTCGAATCAAAAAGTGCAGCGTCATCCCTAACACCGTTAAGAAAGCCCGTTGTCGTGGCTTTCCACTGCGAAGGTTACGAATGCGTTATTCGATGCGAACCGGTATTAGCCCTAAACGTTCACGACTTCATGTAAACAGGACCAAAAAGTCCACGACTTCACGTAACAACGACCAAATGTAGTTTTAAGGCGCGAAAGCATCCATACCGCGAAACTCGGCACACAGTACGACCGCCCAACCCAACGGGAAGGGTCGCTCTCGGGCATGCGGCTGCAGGGCTGCGGTTCATTGCCGATGGCGTATCTGCGCCGTCAGCCCCCGCCGCGGCCCGCTCCGAGGAGCCACGGAAGAGCGCTTCGCCGCGGGGCGCCCGGAATGCCCGAATCTCGAGGTCGCGACCGACGCGGCCAGAACGGACCAAGCCGCTCCGAGGAGCTCCGCGATGGAGCTGCGTCGTAAGCGACAATCTTCGAAGAATCCCCCCCGCCCCCCCACACACACACACACACACACACACAAAAAAAAAGAAGCTTTCTTTCGCGAGAAGCGTTTGGATGTTGGGGAGTTTCAGAATAGGGGTGTGCTTGGGGCGTCGCACTACGCATGCGCCCGACTTCTTCGGGTGTTTAATCGACGTGTATCCCCTCTGCGCATGTGCAGTTTTACCATTTTTATGTGTATTCTAATAAATTTCAGTTGAATGTTGCATCCTGTCCATTGTGCTACTCATCA
Organism: Ixodes ricinus; assembly: GCA_037355805.1. Taxonomy (NCBI): domain Eukaryota; kingdom Metazoa; phylum Arthropoda; class Arachnida; order Ixodida; family Ixodidae; genus Ixodes; species Ixodes ricinus. The sequence continues at coordinate 55,587 of JAZHYW010005615.1, forward strand.
TCTTCTCCTCGCTTTTTTATTTTTCTTTTCTTTTGTTGCGTTTATTTGTTCTGTCAATTAGAACCAACTGTATAGCTAAACTCGCGGTCTTTCCTTCTCGTCCGGCGTCAGTGTTCAGGATTTACAGCGTTCTGCTCCCGTCTTTCCCTTTCCCTCTCCCCTCCCCTCCCCTCCCTCCCCCCCCCGACTGTTTCACGCTACATTTGAAAGTCGCAGGAGCAGCGCTGATCAACAGGGAGACGCAAAGACTCCACAAGGGGTCGCTCCGGAGGCCGAGACGGTATTGCCTTCGAAGCTCCTTTCAACCGGTGCAATGCGGTGACCATCAAAAGCCCCTTCGATCGATTCCACTACCGTCTGCGAAAGAAGACGAGTCGAAGACAACTCCGAGTTCCGTGATCATTACCGGGCTCACGACAACAGAAGGAAATACGAAAGAAAGGCACGATGCGAAATGCCACGGGAAATATACAGGCTGTTTGATTGAACCTCAAACAGAGAAAAGTAGAATAATGCGATCTGTGCAGGTGAGTTGTACGGCCAGGGTCGTCGCGTGATAGTGTCGCGCTCGTGGCGATACGCGCTGTCGGCGCGATGCTGACTCAAACCGGGCGGCGCTGCCTGCGTCCCTTTGCTAGGGTGCCTACATGTCTGTCTGTCTCAGGGTGAAGACATCCATTGTTGCACTGAATGTTCAGCGCGTGACGCTCTCGCGCACTCGGTGCGTGACTTGGGTGCTAAAATGGAGTCTCTGCATTAGCCAAAGCTACGCGCTCGAGTTGATTGACACCGGATTGCGCGTACTTCAAAATGCATAAAGAATGATTGGGCGTAAAAATGGCTGAGTTGTCACCACTCAAGCAAAAGCGCGTGTGTATGAAGGCACTCTACCCTATGCTAGGGTGCCTACATGTCTGTCTGTCTCAGGGTGAAGACATCCATTGTTGCACTGAATGTTCAGCGCGTGACGCTCTCGCGCACTCGGTGCGTGACTTGGGCGCTAAAATGGCGTCTCTGCATTAGCCAAAGCTACGCGCTCGAGCTGATTGACACCGGATTGCGCGTACTTCAAAATGCATAAAAAAACGATTGGGCGTAAAAATGGCTGAGATGTCACCACTCAAGCAAAAGCGCGCGTGTGTATGAAGGCACTCTACCCTATGCTGATCAGGTTTGGGAAGGGGTCGTCTCGCTGGCCGAAATGACGAGGCAAAGACCAGCCACAGGTGCTTCGAGTGCATCCCGGTGCAGTGCAGATGTCCTTTGCGTCTGTTTCAGCCCGTCTCAGGGAAGCCACACCGCCACTCGCTAAGCTCCGCACCAAAACAAAAAAAGAAAAAAAAAAGAGACAAAGAAATTGGGATTGCAGCACGTCTTTCTGGTTTCGCTCGGAGCGCGTTGGCAAAGGGCGACGCACGTTTTCTCGCTCTTTTTGTCCGCCAAAAAGTCCGTCGGCGAGAGAGAGCAAAGCGGGGCACAGGGGGAACACACCGCGCGGGACTCCGCGGTACACTGACCGCTTTTACTGGGTTACCAACACGACCCGCAGCAGCACACGGCGCTCGCTCTCCTCGCTTCCCGCAAAACTCGAGATTACACGGCACCAACAACGGCGCCGAAGACGAGCTCACTCCGAGCCTGCGCCGCTAAGCCCTCGCGGGGAGAAACACACGCGCAAAAAGCCGGATAAATCGCGAGAAAAAAACAAAAGGAGACAAAAGGCGGTTGCCGCGCTCGCATTCTCCGAGCGCGCCGTGAGAACTGGCCACGAAAAAGACCGAAAAGCGCATACTGCGTCTACCTCCCCCACGACAAATTAGGGCAGAGAAAAAAAGAAAAAAAAGCGATAAAAGAAGTTGGAAACCAAATCCTCCAGAGACCCGCTTCGAGGTGAGGCACCCGTTTTCGGCACCACCGTTTTTTGTTCGGGCGCACAACCTGCCCCGACATTGCGGTTCTTTCTCGCTTTTCGATAGCGAGCACACCAAACACGCCGGTGAAAACAGGCGCGTCTCGATGAACACTGAGCAGTCACAACTCGAGCAGCGGGGACGCCGCCGAGGGCGTCTCGGTCCGTCAAAAGTCCTAACGCGGGAGGAGGATGTGCCACACCTTCCGAGGATCCGAGTCGTCGGCGACAACTGAAAACGCTAGTCTTTTCGGCATACGTCCCCGAACGCTTCGCCGACGCTACTGGGCATGGGCGTGCGAACCGCAGACGCCTCCGGGATGCCTTTCTCTGGGCCGTGTTATACCGTTATACGTTACTCCGGCGGGTCATGTCACGGGACAAACAGATGGAGAAACGCTGGAAGCGAGTAGGTTTTCCAGCGCCAATGTACAGAACCTTTACCCTAAAGGGAGATCGAGTGAATTTTGGAACACAGCCTTGGTGCTGTATGAAACGGCGTCCCGAGTACGACCTTTCTGGAACGCCTTCCTTTAGGAGGAACGTCGCTCTTCTATTTTACATCGCTGGAACGGAAACGCGCTACGTTTCCGAAGGCAGAAAGGAACTGTTTTTCTTTTATACATCCGCAATCTTACCCAAATTTAGTAGGCATTTAGCTTTTTAATATTGACTATTTCAACCTCCTAAAAAATAAAAAAAAAATTTAAAACAATTTTTTTTTTTTGTTGCCAGGCGATTTAATACTGTATCAGGACACAACCCTACGAATATCTTGCTGCAAACTCGCGTATAGATTGTGCGGTGAGATGTTGTTTCAGAAAACAATTAAAGTATACTGTCATTGTTTTAGGAATATCAAAACCGAAATATGAGCAGAGAATCGTGGCCGACTAGCCTACCGAAAAAGGAGGGGAAACTTCGAGGAGGAGAGTTGCCGGAAATCACGTGACTATCACTATTTGCCCAGTTTTTTTTTTTTTTCGCTCCTCCACAGTTTTTGTTTCTCCGGCGAGTGGAGCAGACGACGACGAAGACAACACTGCGTGCACCGTTTCTCGTGCGACTGTTTCGCACTTATATTCGTTCCGCTCGCTGCTCTGCGCTTGAATGCGATACGGCAAACGACAGTTCCGAAGTACCGGTCCCACGTCCGTCGCAACGTTGATTGGTCGACCGCCGCCATCGCGTCGTCCAGCCCGCGGTACGTCGCCATATTGAGAATGACGTAGTACATGTACTTCCTGGGATCTGTGCCTCTTTTTTGTTTTTTTTCTTTTTTCGATCAACGTATTTGCAGTCTTTTTTTTTTTTTTTTTGGAGGCCACAAAACTGGGGTTCATGTTCCTTTTCTATTTTAATATTGAATGCATGCCTCAGATGACCCACGACCACGCCATAGTTTGAAGGGCACGTGACCATGGAAAAGAGAGTGAGCGCGCCTGAAACCGGCCAGTTCTCGATAGGCGGTTTTCGGTCGGGAAGAAAACGAATTTCGAGCCGCAAATTGTGTTTGGGTAGTTGGGCTCTCCTAAGTCACGTTCAAATAGAAACCTCGGGGAGCATATAAATATCCCCTCAGTGTCCCAATGGGGAAGTGTCCGAGAGATAGTCGAAAACTAAGACCCGGAACGAACGTGACCGTGGTGACTCGACACTTAGTTCGATATGAATACTCACTATATTTTATATAGTGAGTATTCATATCTACTATATGAATACTCATATATTTTATTAAAATACATAAATAACGTTTTAGTGTGACGACACGTTCCAGTCTTAGAAACGTAACGGGAACTCGTTCCGAGATTGAGCAGGAACGAGCTGTCGTTCCCGTCTTGGAGCGAGCGAAAGCCTTTCTCGAGAGCAGTCGCGGAAGGCGGTGTCAACCGTGCTCGAGTTCACCCCGGCGGGGCGCACGAACGAGCCGCGCACACGCCCCCGAGAGGCACACGTGACCCAGGGTTGCTGACCCGCCCAGAGGGTGAAAAGGGTCCGCCGGCGGACAGCGGCACCCTCTGGGGCCCCAAAAGGCGGCCCTTTGTCAGCTCCGAATGGCGCCCGCTATCTTATCGCGCTGGCCCCGCGACGAATCATCAGCGCCGACCGACCACGCCGTTCCGGGTAGTCGTGAAAGCGAGGGCCCACACGGCGCACCACCGCAAACATTGCCGGTGACGGGGCACAATGGTCTACCGCCGCATCCGTTTTCGCGGGGCAACTGCACGCGGCAGGTCGGGGCCTGTCGTCGCTCGGTGTCTCCGCGGCACGGAACGCAGTCGGTGCAAGTATCTCTCCCTCGAGGTCAATGTGGGAACGAGTCGGAGGTTGATGCGAGGTCACATCCGAGCTGCGAACCAGCCTCGAGCCAAGATCCAAAAGACAGCACGAGTCAAACGCGAGCTCGATAGATTAACGGGACGAAAACATCCGACGGGTGAACCCCTCGAACCGACCTGCCGTTCAGGCGGCGGTCGTCCTGCCCCCATCGTCGGCGAAGCACGTCGAGACAACGCGCCGCGCTCTCCCGGAGCATCCCGAGGGCGGGTGGGGCCGCGCGATGCCAGCACGACGACGGCGGGCTCGAGCGGTGGCGGCCACTCTCCCGTCCCAAATAGAATTCCCGGTGGCCCCGAGCGAGGCGGTGGCACAGACGCCGGTTGAACAACCTCGCCGCAGTCGGCCGGGCAGCGGACCGCCCGGCACACTGTCACAGCGCGCAGGACGACTGTCAAACCGGCCGGAGGAGCGGACTCGGCCCGTCCCGACGTGACACGCGCGCACAGACACGGCGCTCGCGGGAGGGCGTGCGGCTATAAAACAAAACGGCCTCCGTATTAGGGAGTGCTTCTTGACTTCCCACCACGATATACCGGAGCCACGCCTACGCAGTTATGGATGCGCGGGACTTGACGGTACAAACTAAGGGACACTGAGCTGGGGTTGGAATGATTATAGGGGGTAGACGCAACGCTAGATACCTTTGTCTCTACGCAATTTCCACCAATCTTCCAATTCAAAACGTTCTTCAACCCAAGGTTGCCAGACCAGTTCCCGCTCGCACGCACCTGCAACGCCACCTGGACGGCCTGTGCATGAAGGCGCTGCATGGACCCACTAGTGATGACGTCTGGGGAGGGAAAAGGCCTGGTAGGTGGGTGGGCACCGCCCCCTCCGCGTCGGCCGGCGCAGCTAGCGAACCCGGCGGACGACGTTAACCCGGCGACCCCGCGTACAAAGCGGGTGCCGGCGGGAAGCCTTCTCTATCGGCCATCGGGAAGCTGCTCCGAGCTGCTCGGGGGACGGGCCACTTCCCCCCGGGCCATAAGCGGCGCCTTCAGAGCGCCCTGCCAGGACGTCGCATTAGAGCGCCTGGAGCTGCCGTGAGAAAGCGGGCCCAGGACGATGAACCTCGGCAGGGGACACCGATCGTTTCTCCACTCGCGTCCCTCGGGCTGTGCAAAGGCCCAGGCACTCAACGGCCTTTCTGCGCCCTTATAGCGACTAATACACCCTTTTTGTGTCACAGTGGGGTGCTGCCCTTGCGTGGCTTTACGCCGCACAGTGCCGGTATAATCGTTCCTACTCCACATTTATTCGCCCCTTTTTGGTTTGGCAACAAACTGTTGGGTAGCCCCCACACACTTCAGGTTCACGTACATTTCCTCATCTTTTTCTCATGACTCTTTTATCGTAAGAGTGAATTAAGTCTGACAGTGCTACAAGTACCAATTTCGAGAAGATGGCGCGATTTCGCAAATACTGCGAAATCCGCCGCCTAGTTCCGAACCGGAGGAGGTTGCGTGCCCTTTTCAAACTGGTGCCACCCACAAGCGGATCTGTCCCTGCAGCGAGCTGAGTTGGACGCCCGGCGTCAAAATCCACTCGCCGCCGGCGGCACATCTATCTGGGTCGGTCCGGGAGCAATTCTTGCCGCCGAGCGAAGCATTTCGCCCGACGCGAGCCAATATCAGCGCTGGCCGGAAGTTGCGTCAGACATCTACGACTGAACGAACGGTGGGACTGGACGTATATTACAGAGTGAGCTGTACTGGGTTTGTTCTTTGTTGCTTGGCGAGTGTCGTGTTGACGAAAATCAACGGAGCATGCGCGCGTTAATCGCAGGTGGCAATTTGGCGCCGGGAGGAGGCAAATACAACCAAATGTATGTAAAAAAAAATGTTCGTAATATAACGGGAAATACCCTGAAAATTGCGGTCAAACTACGGAAACTGCTCCGCTATATTAATATACAGACAGGAGCTTGTCGGTTAAAAATAGGTTATTCGTCAAGAACACAAGTTTTAGGTGAATAAACAGCCCAAAAATAATTTTTATCGGTAAATAAAGAAAACAAAAGCTGCAACAAAGTTTTGCTACAACAAAAAAAAAAGAGTAGTTTTCTTCATAAATAAGCATTCTACAAAAAGACCCGTGATCTGTAAGAAGACAGGGCTTATGTTATTCTCACATAGCAAACATTCTTGGTGATAAGCAAGGTAAACACAATCATGGTACCATAAGAAAAAAAAGAATCCTTATTTCTGCGATACGGATGATCATTAAATCAGCGAACGAAGGCATAGTTAAAAGAAACTATCTTACGAAGGAATGTTTCTTCCCAATACAATAATTATAGACCCATTTCACTAACCAGCATACCGTGCACACTCATGGAGCATGTCATTTACCGTCACATTGTGTCCTTCCTTGAAACTAATTATTTTTTCAGTATTCATCAACACGGCTTTAGGAAAAATTACTCGTGCGAGACCCAACTGCTTGCCTTTACTAACGACTTGTTCTCTGCTATGGATTGTTTAATCACAGTTGACTGCATTTCAGCGACTTTTCTAAAGCATTTGACACTGTCTCTCATAGTCAGCTCCTCTGTAAACTAAGTAAGCTTAACTTGGACCCTAATATTTTAAAATGGATAGAATGCTTCTTGTCTAATCGCACGCAATTTGTAACTGCCAACGATCATAACTCCCCTCACTGTCCCGTAACGTCCGGTGTCCCGCAGGAGTCAGTGCTTGGGCCCTTGCTTTTCCTTGTTTATATTAACGACCTGCCTAACTCATTTCTTCATGTATAAAACTTTTTGCTGACGATTGTGTTATTTATTGCCAAATTCTGGATCCTGGTGATTGTTCCGCCCTTCAGTCTGACCTATAAAATATTTCATCTTGGTGTGGCACTTGGCTAATGAAACTTAACGCTACCAAATGCAAGTCGATGAGACTTTCACGTTGTTCTAATCATATGTTACCGTGTGACTACTCACTTAACAATGTTTCTTTAATGCAGGTTTCCTCCTACAAGTATCTAGGCATTACGATTTCTGATAACCTTTCATGGCAAAATCACGTGGACCACATCAAAAGTAACGCTAATCGTTCACTCGGTTATCTACGACGTAACTTTTCTTTAGCCCCAACTAACCTAAAACTTCTGCTCTATAAATCTTTAGTCCGATCAAAGCCAGAATACGCGTCATCAATCTGGGACCCTAATATTAACTCTCTTATTTTACAAAAGAAGCCATCCAGAACCGTTCGGCGCGCTTCATTTTTCGAATTACTTCCGTACTGCCACTGTCTCTTCAATGAAATCTAATCTTAACTTGCCCGATCTTTCATTGCGTCGTAAAACGTCTCGTCTTTGTCTCTTTCATAAGATTTATCATTTTAACTCTCCCCTCAGTGATTCTCTCTTTCTGCCACCATCGTATATTTCCTCCCGCAGCGACCACCAGTACAAGGTTGGCGTGCCAAGCAGCCGCACTAATTTACATTTCTACTCCTTCGTTCCCAAAGCTTGCGTCGACTGGAACCACCTCCCCGCCTCCATCGCCCTGATCACCGACACCGTCCGCTTCAAATCTGCCATCTGCAACCATTTTCTGTAACCCTGCTGTTGTGTTTAGTTGACGTTCATTATTATTTTTTGTGTTTATTTCGCCCACTCCTCTCTGTAATGCTTCGGCCTTGAGAGTAAATAAATAAAATGAAATGTATAGCACATAAAAAAAAAGCCATTACTAGTGAATCTATGCAGCGCCGCCAAGTCAGCATCGCCGCCAACAGGTCGTGCAGCGTCTCACAACGAGCGCGAAGTTAGCACCCGGCGACACCAAGACGCAGGCGTCTGCCGCTCTGTCGTCAAGCTTCAGCGTGGTTGTCGCTTCCGGCGGGTCGGAGATCCACTAACGATGACGTCATGCGAGGGCTTTGTCTTCTAGCTGGTTGGCGAAGCCGAGCGCGCCCTTCGCCGACCCAGGAGCCGTTCGAGCAGCACGCCGCTGTGTCGCCGGACGAAAATCGATGCCGTTGCAGCTCCGCTCCAGTCGCCTTTCCGACCGCGACGCTAACCCCGCAATCTCTTCCAAGAAAAAAAGAGGAAAAAGGCCAAAGGTGCCCGCGGACGGGATCCAAAGTAGCCCGGGAGGCAGGTGACGCGAAGGGTGTCAGGGTCGACAACGGCACCGGTCGCGCCCCCTTCGCCGCCCCGTTGGGACGGAGCCCCGCACGGCGAGAACGTGCCATCCCCGGTCTCACCCATCTGTTTTCCCGGCCGAAACCCGTACATCGAAACCGTAAGCCGCCGGTGTGGGGGAAACGTGCCCGCGTAGAATACCGAGCTGGGAGCTGAAATTCGGTGGCTGACGCTACCCAGGCAGCACAAGACGTCGAGTTGACGTCGAAATAAGGTCCTCGACGTTGGGGGACGTCGAAGTCCTGAACAAACTTTTTATCGACGGCATTGGTACGTCCACATGGGAGGTTCCGACAACGTCAAACACGCGACGTAGTGACAACGTCATAAGCTTCACCTCGACGTCTTCAACAGTAATCGACGTCTGTTCGACGTCTTGTATGAGAAGTTCTTTGAACGTCGAGCATGAAACGTCATAAAAATGTCCTGAGCGACACCTTGACGTCTACGACATTAATCGACGTCGGTTCTACGTTTTCTCCAGGAAGTTCTCTGAACGTCGAGCACGAGGCGTCCCAACAATGTCCTGAGCAACACCTTGACGTCATCGACATTATTCGACATCATTTCTACGTTTTTTCGGGAGGTTCTTTGAACGGTGAGCGCGAGACGTCCCAACAATGTTTTAGCAACACCTTGACGTCATTGGCAATAATAGACGTCAGGTCTACGTTTTCTCCGGGAAGTTCTTTGAACGTGGAGCACGAGACGTCCCAACAATGTCCTGTGCAACACCTTGACATCATCGACAATATCCGACGTCATTTTTACGTGTTTTTTTTGGAGGTTCTTGTAACGTTGAGCGCGAGACGTCCCAACAATGTCTGAGCAACACCTTGACGTCATTGGCAATAATAGACGTCAGTTCTACGTTTTCTCCGGGAAGTTATTTGAACGTTGAGTGCGAGAAGTCCCAGTAGTGTGTGAGCGAACACCTTGATCACCCTAAACAAGCGTCTTATAGAGCCCAAGGTGCTGTTACATTACTTCTAAAATTTCTCGTCAATATCAGCATTTTTATACTGTGCATGCCATCCACATTTCAACCTGGCTGAGCTGCTGAAATCTCTTACAATATTATCATTCTCGGGAATGTTGTTTTAGCAGGAATTGCTTAAAAAGCCGAGAATTCACAACAACAAAAGCCAGGATTTAGCTCGGAGTCAGCGGGGCTGTTTACAGCATTTTTAGCGTTTCTAACTTAATATCAGCGTCTTTGAAGCTGTAAAGAGTGACAATAATGTAAGAGATTTCTGCAGCTAAGCCAGGTTGAAGAATGGACAGCATGCACAGTATCGAAAACGTTGTCATTGACAAGAAATCTTAAAAAGTGATATGACAGGTCCTTGGGCACTATAGGACGCTTGTTTATGGTGACTCCGAATTACACCCAAAACTGTCTAACCATGGAAGTGGTCGAAATTACCGATCACTAGGAAGAACACCGTTCCCATGATTCTTAAACAGCGGGCAGGGGCGCTTGGGGGATTTAGCAAATGGGCTATTCCGTCCGAATATACATGCTTTCGCGAACATACCTTCAAGCAACGAAGCCACCAGATTCGGTTGACTCCATTGTTCCACGGTGACCAATGTCAAGACCGGTGTCAATTGACATCCCGTTCAGTCTAGACGTATGCTCGACGTTTTATGGTCGTTAAATGGGACGTTATTTCAATGTTGACATGACGTTATCACAGACGTGCGCTCGACATTTCATGTTAAATGGGACATTATTTTATCGTTAATGACGTTTTCAATTGACGTCCCGTTCAGTTTAGACGTATACTCGACGTTTTATGGTCGTTAAATGTGACATTGTGTCAACGTCGATATAACATTATCACTTGACTTCCCGTCCAATTCAGACGTGCACTCGACGTTCTAAGGTCGTTAAGTGGGACGTTATGTCGACGTAAAATCCACCCTTTTTTCCAGACATTAGCCTTTCCATATTACGTCGAAGGGACCTGACGTCCAGACTTTCGACGTTCTTTCGACATGTGGTTCCTGACGTCATCACCTTCTTTCGACGTCTTTTCAACGTGTCTGTGCTGCCTGGGTATGCGGTCCGCAAGTAAAGGAGAGGAGGACATGAAGCGCGGTGCGAGGGAGCGGCCGCGTCTGCGACGAAGCTCATCCTCCACAGCTGCCCCCCTCCTTCCTCTGAACGCGTCTTGGTATTTGCTAGTCAAGGGAAAACAACGTACCCTTCGAGATATTTCCGCTCCGCTTTCACGCACACTATATACTCCGCGTCACTAGTTGCCTGCAGCACTTGGCAGTACAGGCGAAAGCAACGCCAGGCGAGGGGAGAAAGGGCAAGCACTAGAAAGGCTGGGGAGGAGGAGTGGAATCTCTTATTGTCTCTAACGTTCTTAGTGCTCTCTCTTTCTCCCCTAGCTCCATTGCCCCCCTCTCCCGCCCCGTCTCCCTAGTGCTCGCCCTTTCTCTCTTCGCCTGCACTCAGACTTGTACGTAACGCGTTAAAAGTAATGGATTACTTGTAATCGATTATATCTTACTTTACTTTTGTAACGCTTCAATTACTTCCTTTAACGAGTAACGATCCTTGTAATTGAATTACTTTTTTGTTGTAATCGATTACAAAATTACCCTTGCAGTTTCCTCATCTTTTTTTTTTTTTTTTGGGGGGGGGGGGGGGGAGGGGTTAGATGTGCTAGAGTCACACAGCTTTGGCCAACCAAGATTTTTTTTTAACCATATTAGGCACGGGATTTAGAGAATAAATATGCCACTTCACTATGCTTCGTTTCCTGGGTACATTTTTTTCTTTGTACACCGGAGATTACGTCCGGGTATGAAAAATGACCTTGTCCAACCTCTTGTGAGTAATGTATTTAAACAGCGCTCTTTTTATCCATTTGTTTTGTCAGGAGAGGGATCTGGTGTGTTGGCGTTACTCACTCAGCTCTAAGTAAAAACGGTAAAAGCTTTTTTTTTTCAGAACAATTGAGCGCGAGATTTTAAGGATTCTGCTACCGTAATAAAAATAAAGTTCAATGGAAAGTAACGTCGGAAGTAATCGAATACTTTAGAGTAATTTTTCCATTACTTTTTCAGAGTGTAATTGGGATTGTAATTGGTTACTTTTACAGTGAAGCAATTGTAATTGTAATCGGTTACTTTTTTCAGTAACGTGTACAAGTCTGCAGTGCACTGCACACAACCAGTGACGCTGATTAAAACTTGTGTTTGGGCGAGTTGGTTCATGTTGATTTAACAGGTTAAAAAGCGCAAACAAAACAAGTACTACAACAAAGGCAGAAAGACGACAGGACGGGTGAATTTCGGAAAGCCGCAGCAAATGCAAGCCGACCTTGGGGATTCTATCCATATGCCCCCCCCAAGTGTAGCACTACCACGCTGCCTGAAACGCGTCTCCGACTTTAGCGTCCTCTCCCGTCCAGCCTTCAAAGTGGACCCCAGCAGATGACGTCACAAAAGCCCGACTATCATGTTGTCAGATGTTCCGGCCAAAAGCACGCGCGAACGTGGGTGTCGCTCTCGTCGTGGTGTCCCAACTCCTGGCCATGGACTGTCAGGCCGGAAGAACGACCCGCATACACTTCTGGGACGCCGCCAGGATCGCTACCGGCGACAGCATGACGCTTCTATGACGTCATCGGGCAGAAATCGAGGGACCCCTTTTTTGGGACGCGGTAAACACGCCAGCCGGAGGAGACGTGTTCCGGGCATGTTCAGTGTTGCCTGATTGTTGGGGTCGTTCCATGCTCACAATTGGCGACCCGTTCAAGTTGTACGTCAGCCTCAAACGCAGCTCGGAAATGTGGTGCACAAGCATGATGAAAACCCCGCATAACGGGACTAAACAGCGTGTTTTTTTTTGTTTTTTTTTTACACTTACGAGGAGTTTTAGCAGGAGCCTTCTTTAATAAATGCATCTTTACGGAGACGTTGGTCCGCGCAGTGCCAAGTGCGGGCCGTTCAATGACCGCTCCCCCCAAAAAAGTCGGAAGAATGCCGGATTTAAAAACACGGTCGGCACACACACACGTCCCCCGGCAGGCGCTCGAAGGCACGCAATAAACACCGCACCAACAACGAGAACTCCGGGGGTCCGCGACGAAAGCCCCGTTAACAGCGGCGATTTTCGCGAAGAAAAAGAGGCTGGAACAATGTTTCGGAGAGGGTACGGGCGGGAAGCGAGCCAGCCGTCGTAAACACAACAGTCCGCACGGGAGACCGACGAAGAGCAGCCGGTCGTTGAGCGAGACGCCGTGCTTTTCTCGAGCCGCTCGAGACCGAGCGCGTGCGAGCAGCGCGCTCGTCGCCGAGTTCGCAACCCGCCGGGAGGACGCCAGGAGGACCCCGTGGCGTCCGGAGCCTCTCCGCAAGTATCTCGCTCATCGTTGCCAGACTTCAAGTGTAATCAAATTCACAGCGACCTTTATCTCCGAAGTCCTATAATGGGGGCTCCGTATTTTCGGATTAAATCCGAAAACTCCGAAAAACACCAGCCGGTAAAATTTTGGTAAATTCGGTTTATCCGACAAACACCGAATTTCGATGTGCTCTGTTTCGTGGACAAACACAAATGAGAGTCTGTCGCGCCGCCATCGAGACTGGGCCACGGCGACCGCGTTGGCGGCCAGCCGAGCTCGCTCCCTGTCAGGCTTTGAGTGATCAGGCGCGAGTTGAGCCCTGTCAGGCTTTGAATGATTCGGCGCGAGTTGAGCCTTCCTCCTCTCCAAAAAAGACGCGACCAATACGTCAAACTCGCACTCGCCGCTCGGAAATACCTGCCGCTCACTCCGTTAGTCTCGGAGACGCCAGATATGTCAGGCCCCGTCTCTCTCCCTGCGCTTTGTGCAGCCCGCAGCTCCCCAGGGCCACAGAATGAACGCGGGACATATCCGAGCCCCGGTTCCGGGCGCCAAGTACGCTAGCCAAAGCAGGCACTCGAGTCGGAGAAGAAATCGGCCCAAAAAGGGAATCCGAACGAGGAGGTCCCCGCCGTCGCCAGACACGGTGGAAATAGAGCCGACTCCAGACTTCCGAATTCCTGTCTGCCGTGTCCGCCGCGCTGCTCGGCTGTCTGGCCACCCGGCGCGGCCGGAAATAATCGGGACCCCCGAACGTCTTCGGCGCGCACACACACCCTGCGCGTCGGCGGCTCCTTCGTCCATCACCGGGGAGCCCGACACCTCGGTCATAATTTCAGCCGCAGCTAGAACGCGAGCTGGCGAGCACAGCTCAAAAACTTGCCTTTTCAAACATTAAAAAAAAAAAAAAAAGAAGGAAGAGACGGGTTGTTAAAATGTCAACTTTAAAACAACTGTTACTCTTTTTCCCGTTAGGTTTGCGCTTTGGAGGGGAGACTTCCTGAGCTCTTCTGATGACCTGAATCGTGAGGCGGTCCAAATAATATAACGGACCAAATGGCGGCATACTCTGTGGCACTAAGTTATGGCACCTACAAGTTATAACTTATAACCTCCAACCGAAGCAATTTTTACAACCGTGTCTCTCCCCCCCCCCCTTTCTTTCTTTTTTTTTTTTTTCGGCTCTCGTACTTCGCGCTCATGGACCCTTTACTATAAGTACCGGAAGTTGCTTACTGACCGGAGTCCATGAAGCCCCCACAGCACACGGCGTCGTAGCTACGTAGCCGTAGCGTAGTCCCCTCCTCCAACTCGGCAAAAATCAATGAAAAAGGACGCGATACGCACCATGCTCCCTTTTCCCCGAACCTCGCAGTGGTGGAAGCCTCGATATCCCATTCAGAACATTAACACTATACGCCTTTTTCACAAGGGCGCAGCCATCTTGAATGTCCTCACTTCTGGTATGCGGTAAGACATCGTTTCGATATCTCCACGCCGCTGGAAGTTGCTTACAAAAAATGTGTGATTGTCACACAGTCTTCTTTTGCCTCACCTATACTTCCTCGCATGTTCTAGGTTGAAGTGTTCTATTATATTTTCGTCCCGCATTCCAGGTACGGAACTCACGTGACTGAGAACGACAGGAAACAGAAAACATCTATACACGAACGCACCTATACGCGCATCGATCTATACGCGCAGCGCCAGGGGTGGGCCAACGCGAGCGTCTGTAAACAGTATACGTTCACCTATTAAACGACACAGAAGATGCGCGAGCAATCGAAGATCGCTAAATAGCTAATGAGCTCGAGAGCAGGCGCCGCCAAAAAAGCCGCCAGACAACAAACACAGGTGCGTTCTCATTGGGGCAGTTCGCGTGGTCGGAAACCCCCAGCTGGATCTCGAGAGATGTGTCACAGTCCCGAAAATACGACCAGGCCGAAAGAAGACGTATCCGGAGGGATAAAAGAAAGGCGTCTGGGCGGGCGACCTTCCCGGCCGCCTTTATTTAGATCCGGCGTCGAGCAGCGACGGCGAGTCTAGAGAGGAAACAACTCCTGCGCAGACTGGTCCTCCCGTAGCGAGGAAAGACTGAGACGCTTCCAGACGCCACATCCTCGCAGCTCGCACTGCAAACGCGGTCCATAAACCACGTGAACACCGATCAAGCTGTTGGAAGAAGCACTCTGCCATTCAGGCACACGGACGGATGGCGACGGCGGCGCCTCGGCCCCGCGCAGCCACGTCGTGGGCGGGAGTCTGGGACACTGGCCGCCGCCTCCCGATGCTCCGAGGGACGCGCCCCTCCTCGACCACGAGCGATTCCATCACGCCCGCACCAATATGCCAGAGAAATCCATTCATGCCACAGTCGAATCCTCTCAGGGTACAATTACAGTTACCGATCCGAAAATTAATTCCAGCACGTCGAAACGTTTATTTAGGCTGTGCATTATGCGAACAAGATATTTCGTGAAACGCTTCTTAGTTATAACAGTGGAATGACGTGTCCTCGTCTTAGGACACCACGCGAGAAGAGCAACATAATTGTAAGAGATCTGGGGAAATAAAGATGAGTGGTAAGTTGGCTGCATGCACAGTGCCAAACACGCTCGTATTGGCCGGGGAACGCTTTCAGTACAATGATACTCCATAGCGATCTTGGTGCGACTGGTTTTGATGACACTTTCGAAGCTTTGAAAGGGTCCAAAATGGCGATCACCATGGCAACCGACAGCGATGAGCCAATCACCTTGAAAGGTTGTCGTCTGTATGTTGGTATTTGTTTGAGTCCGGCTAACAGGTGAGAAGGTAATAGTGCTACTTTCCCAGATCCAGTGACCTTAGTCAGAACAAGGAATGTGAACATCTCAGGGGTGCATTAGAACTCTGCAAGTCGATCAGGGCAATAAGGAACATCGCCACTTCCACAGTTTCCGTCACGCAAGTGTACCACATTCTCAACGCTGCTGGCACCGAGGCCGTCTTCAGGATCACGCAACAATCGCTAAAACAGCGTAAATTCCTTCCCTCGCGAGGGAAACAATCTCCCTATATTTGTTCATTCAGATGTGGTGTCAAAGTATCGTAAAAATATTATCGCGGAAGACAAAGGACAGGGGAAGACCGGACAGGGCAAACGCTTGTCCTGTCTATAAAAATGTTAGCGCTTGTCCCGTCCTCCCTCGTCCTTCGCGCTCATATTTTTACGATGTTCAACCAACGAAGCCACCAACTTATTTTGTGGTGTCAAAGTCAGCGTTTTTACGCGTCAAAGCCCGTGAAAACGAATGAGATCACAATAGAGATGGTAGATATCCTGCATCGTGTCTACAGGTGACAACAGATTGTTGGAGATTCGCACGCGCTGACAGTTACTTGTACTTGATTACTTTTCTTTTTCAGCAACAAAGTAAGGACTTGGTTAGTGCTTTCCCGCAGGAACGAGTAACGCTAGTTTCAGTTATGCGGTGCAACCTGTCCGAGGCCGACCTCACCCCGACTCCCGCCTTCTTAGCGTCCGGAAGCGCCAAAAGGAGGGGACAGGCGCGACCCCAGCAATGCGCACTCGTTCGGGAACACGCGAATCGCATCCCATTGTTCAAATGCATTTGTTGCGCTAAACGTCAGCCACCGGTCACACGGACTTGAAAAGTAACGAAGAATAAAGTTTGGGCGCTGTCATGCCAGAACCAGCCAAGGGCATGCGGCACATTAATTTATAGCCAAGGACCGAGGAATAATTCAGACCACCTGGAGCTCTCCGCCCGCGCCACTGATATCAGTCATTCGTCAAACTGAGGGCGTAACGAGAAAGTAACGCCTTCCTTTTGAGGTAGTGGCGAGTAACAAGCTCAGCTATCGATTTGAACCCACGACGAGTAAAGTTACTCGGTTACTTTTTGTCACGCAGGGGGCCGGGGCTGGTCCATGGAGTTGAGGCCGCAGCGGTAAGAAATGAGACGCGGGGGATTTCAAGAAAACCGAGTCAGGAGTAGGACATCCATTTGTCCCGTGATTCTGATTAGAGCGCTTAAGCTGGGCAGAATTAAACGTAAGCCGCTTTATTTTGGAAAGGCGTGGAGCGATTGACGCAGGGCGTGCGGCGAGTTACCGGTCCGAAGCGTCGGGACTCCAGACATCATCGTCCGCATCTCCGAGCCAGGTGAGGGTGGCCCGGCCGGTCACGTCACTTTCGCTAGTTTTTATTTCTGCCCTCGCGTTTTTCTGCACCAGGGGTGCGGCAACGGGCGGGGCTCCATCCAAGTTGAAATAACGATTACGGCGATGCAACTAATATTTTTTTTTCATATATACTGTATATATTAAGATGCTTACATTCAAACTTCTCATTTCTTATCTTTTTTTTTTCTATTAAAGTTTTTGGTAGGTGGGGGGTTGTAATGAACACGCCGCGATTTCCCACTGTCGAAGTGGGGCAAACGGTCCGTTCCTCGGCATGCCGTGTTGCCAGCTCGTAGCGCTGCCTACTGCACGTCCGCCTCAGTCATGCACGAGTCTCGTGACGTCATCCTCCGTCCGCCGGACGAACCCGGCGGGAGCGGCACGGAGGATGTCGCGTACTCCACGCGATCGGAAGTCGTCCGCGCTCTTGACTCATGCGCCGGAAGTGACCGCTGACGTCACGAGCCAAGAAAACTGGGTCCCTTTCCCGCACCATCGAGGCAAGGGCGGCAACGGTGACACAGATCTGCTGAGTGTTGCTAGTTGCTACACAGACATTACACACGAGGATGTTCGCGCCGTCGAGGCGCAAACACCCTTGAGGAGGAGGAGGAAGGATACTGAGGGGAGGGTATACCCCTCCTCCTCATCCTCATCCTCCCTGCTCCCTCCTCCTCATCCTCTCCTCCTCCCTCCTCTCCCCCCTCGTCCTCCTTCCTTCATCCTTCAAGATCCTCCCCTCCACCCCGTCCTCCCCTCCGCCTCGTTTTACTCTCCACGCGTTGCATCACGGTAAATGTCATATAATGCACCGCGCGGTTACGCCGACGGCGACGCCGACGCCGCTCAAGCCGGAAACGGGCGCCTAAGAGTTGCGCTCTAAAAAGATTCCAAGTTCCTCTGCCCAGCATCACCGCAAAGCAACAATCAATACATTATTTGCTACCGCTGCGGTTGCCACGATAGTGCGCTACGATGCGATCTGGATGAGCACCATACCAGCGTTCGGTCGTGTGTCACATAGCCCACCCAGGTCAGCGGTTGTACTGCACTGGCTAATTTTCTCATCTCGAGCCGAGACACTAAACGCCCATTGAGGCAGACTAACTTCTGTCTCTAGAAAGCATACAACACACCTAGTATGTTACACGATAGTGCGGGAAAGAGGCTCATTTTAGTTTTCACCTCCGGTGTGTTTTCCGGATTGGGCAGTTTGCGAAGAAGCCGCAGCGTGGCGCCGACTGTACATTCATCTCCATTCCAGTCATGTCTGACTCCCGGAGTTGCCGCTGGGGCAGAAACGGTGGCGCTGGGATCGCACCTTGCTGGGCGCTGAAGTATTAGCCCGGAGCGGAACCGATTGGAGCGCTGCGGTCGCTCGATGGTGACGCAGAGACCAGGATCACGTGACGGGACAAGGAGGCGCACGCTCGGACAAATCTATGTGCTTGCTTTCCTGACCAGATCCCGAAGCTACAAAACTAACCACTATCTTGTATATACATAAAAAAAGTTCCCACGCGATTTCTTTTAAAAAAATTATTGGGAAAATGGTGTTTGCAAACCTGAGCAAACCCCCGTCGAACACATGGAGCTGAATGGCGTCAGTTACCGAAAATACGAGCCCCATATTCACACTAAAATTTTCAGAAACTGATAGAACTTTTGAATAAGATAACGCCAAAGCGTTGTTTATTTTTTTAGATAAAAAAATTCATTATTTATTTATTTATTGTTTCTTTTTTCTTAAAGGGGGAGGGGGGCACGTTGTACATTCCCGTCAACTCGTGAGTGTGGCATTCACCGAGATAACGGCTATGAAGTTAATCATCATAAACGCCGGACGATCCATCAAATCTCCGCCAAAAGGATATATCGGAAGCCCACTTGGGAGTATTTCTTCGATAGACACCCCGATTATTCGGGAGCGAATCGGGGCTCAGGGCGCGCTTCTCCGAGCCCCTCCATGGGCCCGTGGTCGGAGCCAATATTGGGCCCATTACGGGCGGCTGCGTGAAATGCGCCCCAAATATTGGGAGAGCTTTTCGCCGGCGTCTCGAGTGGACGCAGCTGAGCAAACCCGCCCGCGCCATTCTCGAGAAAGGGAGACGCCGCTTTCCACAAAAGCCACGAGAAATAAAATACATCCAGCCACATGTACCCGTCTCTTGTTCCCTTTTTCTTTATATTAGAGTACGACACGTTCTCCTCGACTATAGACGAAGGGGGAAAGGTCGCATCCTGTTAGCGAGTCTCCCCCCCCCCTTTTTTTTTCCGCCGCATTTGACGCACGCACACATCAGAGGGCGGCAGATTTCCTGTCGTCCGCTTTCCCAAAACAGGCACATCCAAAAACGACGAATATGTCGAAAATTTTAAAAAGAAGTACCTACAGGCGTCATCTATTTCAGTATAATAAAAAAAAAAACGTCTTTAAGCCACCCTCTTTTTCCAAAAAAAGGAAAAACGCTGCGCACACCACGCACAAAACTAGTGAACCTCACTCAGGTACGAGGAAAAAAAAAGAAGAAAAAGCCAAGGGGCAGGGAGCCATAGGGGAGCTGGCGCTAACAACCTTTCGCCGTATTCGGGAAACTACGGCAGTCGTGGTGGTGCCGACGACGACCAACACGCACCAAATATCAAAATACAGGTAACATCAATAACAAAGATCCCACCTCGTTCTTTTTTTTTTTTTTTTTAGAAAGCGATTTTTGAGATTTTTCGCTTATTCAGCGGTTGCCGTGGTTACCTCTCCCCCGGGGCTCGGAAGAACAAAAATAAGAGGCGTCCATCTCTTCTCGCTCTCCGAGCCGCTGCCATTTTTCCATTCTCCTTCCACCCATTTCCGGTTCCGGTGCGCTGCTCGACCCGAGCGCGGCGGCGGCGGCGGCGGAAAGACGGCGAATGGCGGCAGGGACTCACTGCGCGGCGCCCACACGCACGCGTCAGAGGGAAAACTTTATCCGGGGAGAGAAGGGACTCCGCGCACGAAACACCGCGAAGGACGGAAACGCCCGAGGCAACGCCGACGCTCTCGACGACGCATCGTCGCGTGCCAGCGCGGCTCATCCGGGCGACGCCGCCGGAGACCCCGCAGTGATCATCCAGGAGGGGGGGGCGAGTTTCGTGCGCAGGTTTTCGCGTTATCGATAGCCATCGGCGCCGCTGCCGCGCGAACACCCGGCAGGCAGCACTGGGTCGCATCGTGGCAAATGCAGTCACGACACAACAGGAAACATGAGTGGACGCGGGAACTTTCGGCTTGGCCCTATCGCTTCAAGTAGATCCCGGAGTGTGCTGCTTTTACTCTATTCTCGCGGTTACTATGTCGTGGCCTTTAAAGAGATAGTGAACCGAAATTTTGATTAAAAAAAATGCAGAAGATGTAGGCGGGACGTTACAATTCTTACAACACAACTCGTAAAGCGAAATCTCGAATGGATGGCCGTATTTTTGGAAAAAGAGGTCGAGATTGAACCAGGCCGACGAGGCGCGTGACGTCAAGATATCTCGTTTCCTCCTCTCTTCGCTTCGTCCCCTCAAGGCAGCGAGGCGGAGAAGACGCGAGGCCGTTCCCTCTCCTTCTCGGAGAAACATGACGTGAACATTTCTGTCAAATGCGCCTCCTTTTCTTGAAAAATACGGTCATCCGTTCGAGATATTTCTGTATGAGTGATGTCTTGGTGTTTGTAGCACCCCGTTGCACGCTTTTGCCGCGTGTTTTGTGGAATCCAGATTTCGGTTCAGCATCCCTTTAACCAGACCGCCTGCATAGTTGCGCGTCTATCTTGGCGTCGCCGCGCGATAACACCGCACTCGCCGTGAGGCGCTGCAAGACGCGCTGCGTCATAGCCTCCTCTATACTGACAAAGCCTGGCAGATGCCCACGAGAAGCGGCCGCCGAAATCGAAAAGGTGGAGCGGCAGACAATCGGATGACAGGAGAGCCACGTGACGGGCGCCCCGCTGCGGCGAGACGCCAAAACACACTTCTCCCGAGCGACGGAATGCCCGCTCGTGCTCCTCGCGCTACCGCTTCTTTTCTCGTCGGGTTTGAAAACCATGTTTCGGGTCTTCGCCGCTGCAAAAGCTGTGCGCTGACGTCCAGGTTCTCCGAGAAATGCTCTGTGCTACCAGATCCTCGCGCTCCAAATCTGCGACCGGGCACTGTGTGGCTCCGTCGTCGAACTGCCAGGCTTTGTGAGTATAGAGGAGGCCATTGCTGGGTCCACTCGTGATGACGTTTGAGGGAGGACGGCTATGCGTGTGCCGAGAACCTGAGGGAGATGCCGAGCAGAACGCCGAGCTCTGTCCTTACAAAAATGATCAATGAGTTTCAATTGACTTTCTATTGTGTTCCTATAGAGTCAATTGAAACTCAATATAAACTCAATGTCTAATGAGTTTGATCATTAGAAACTCAATTTTGATTCTATTGAACTTACTCATTAGGAATGCAATTGAGGCTGATCATAAGAAACTCAATATCGATTCTATTGACTTTACTCACTAGGAATGCAATTGAGTTGGATCATTAGAAACTCAATATCAATTCTAATGAATTTACTCATTAGGGATGCAATAGAGTTTTATCATAAGAAAGTCAATATCGATTCTATTGAATTTACTCATTAGGAATGCAATTGAGTTTGGTCATAAGAACTCAACATCGATTCAATTGAATTTACTCATTAGGAAGGCAATTGAGTTTGGTCATAAGAAACTCAATACCGTTTCTATAGAATTTACTCATTAGGAATGCAATTGAGTTTGGTCATAAGAAACTCAATATCGATCCTATTGAATTTACTCATTACGAATGCAATTGAGCTTGGTCATAAGAAACTCAATAGCAATTCTATTGAATTTACTCATTAGGAATGCAATTGAGTTTGTTGTTTTTTGGTCGTTTGTGGATTACTGCACCGAACGATTATTGCTTGTACCAATGTTTTTCTATTAAGGGATAGAGTCCAATGACTTCGAAACATTGTTTATCATTTATGAGACTTCCAAGGAGGAAATAGCAAACTGGGAACCTTAATAAATGCTGAGGTGGTCACCGGCCAAATGAATACCTTTCTTATGTAGGGTATATAAGGCGGTGGGGCAGTCAAGGGGAGTACGATTAGTGGGTTGTGAGTGCTTAGTTATGATGTTTGTGTTCGTTTCCTCCATGTGCTTTGTTTCCTTCATGTTGCATGCTTTAAGGAAGTATACAAAAAAATTCTTAACCAGTTGCAATTTTTTTTAAACGCAGTTGCAATAAATTCTATTGAAACACGTTGCAAAAATTTAATTGAAACTCAATTGCAATATTTTTATTGAAACTCAATAGCAAAAGTTCTATTAAAACACTATTGCCAAAATTCAATTGAAATGGCAATTGCTAAAATTCAATTGCGCCTCAGTGGCCAATATCCTGGGACGGTTCAATAGGGACTCATTAGAAAAAGTCAATTGAATTTCAATTGAGACTGTATGCGGTCTATTGAGTGAGCCCTTTACACTTTCAATTGAAACTCAGTTCATTTTTTTGCTGGTTGAAACGATTAGGTGGTAGACACTAAGCCAGCAGCCTTTGTCTCTACTGCACTCGTCGAACGCGCTAGAACGCGGAACGCCGGTGTCCAACGTTTGGCTTTCGCGTTCTAACGCGTTCGAGGAGTGCAGTGGAGACAAAGGCTGCTAGCTTCCGGTCTACCCACTAATCCTTCCAATCAGAGCTCGGCGTTCTGGCGTCCCCCTCTCGTGTCCTCCTCTCCCTCAGTTTCTCGACGCATACACCTTCTCAGTGTTTACAAATCCCGGCGCGCTGTCTCCACAGTCCAGCACGCGAGTGTTCGCTGCTTTGGGAAACCGAGTAATTCACGCTCCAGTCAAGCGCACCACCGCTGCAAATGGCGCCGGCCAGAAGTCCTTTTCTGGAACGGTCTCCTTCCAAGCCCCGCACACGGCATCTCCCGAAAAGACATCAAACACGAGTCCACAACGGGGGAGTCCACTTGCGGTGAGAATGAGAATGGCGCAGCAACGAAGTACACCTGCTGAAAAGCCGTTTACATAAAGGAACAACAACAACAACTAAACATGATATTATTTTGGAGATCGTCGCAGATATAAAAGTTGGAGCAGCCGATTGAGCCTGCAGAGCCGATGACGGTTACATTCGCGAGAAACGTTGTCAATGCGATGACGTGTCACCGCGATCTATGGGCGGCTCATTCGGAGGGAATTCGAAATTCTGACACACCTCCCGAGACTCGCAGCGGTGTTGGCCAGATTGGCGGCGCCTTCCTGTCGGCTCCAGCGCCGAGCGTGGTCGCGCACCAAGCTCTCCCATAGCGTTACGGAGAAGTTTCGGTAGCGTATCGACGGATTCTGGCGGTACTAAGCGATCGCAAGCGTAAGTGTCGCGCATAAAGACGCCGACACCGCGTCCCCGCTAACCGCGTCGCGAGCCACCAACACAGAAAGAAATCGCGGCGCTCCCCGCGCAAGAAAGCGGGCCCGCGCCACAAGGAGGCAATTCACGGCGCCGAGCATCTGGATTCGGCAAAAGGGCGTACGCCAAGCAACCGAAAACGAGAAAAGGACGCACTCCAGTCGCACACGAAATCGAAACGCCGAGGAGACGAGGAAGAGGGAAGAGAATAAAACCGCTACAAAGATAACACACGCGCGCGCGGCAGCAGCAGCAGCACAGCAGCCGCAGCTTTTTCGACGCAAAAGGCGGCAAAACGAAACCCAAAACCATCCGCACGTTTCGTTCCCCTCGTCCTTCCTTCCATTTTCGCGACGCCCGCCCTCCCCCCTCCCCTCCCTCCACGGGGAAAAAAAGAAAAATGAAAAGCAAATCATCCATTTCATTTCGGCCCTCCTGAGTCCGGAGAGAGAACGGGCGGGTCGGGATCCGTCCGTCCGCCCGCACAACACAATGCGGACTGCTCGCAACAGAGCCCACAAAAACAGCGCCAGGTGACGGGGGACGCAGGCAGGCCGACTCGGCCGCCTCTCTCTCTCTTCCGATCCGAAGAACTCGCAAGTCGCGCGCCCCAAGAGGCAGACCTCCCCCGTCCCCCCTTGTGAGCGCTCGTGCACGGCGCGTGCAGCTGCCGTCGGGGCGCTGGTGCAGATGCCAGACGCACGAGCCTCTTCCCCCTCCCCTCTCCGAGCCCCGCCGCCGAGAACCCCGGTGCAAACGAGCCTGCCGTCGTACCTGGTCGGGGCAGGGAGGGACGAGCCGAGGATCTAGCCCAGGCTTCTACTATTCGAGCGACACCTTTCTGTCAGTGTTGTGCACATTATCAAAAACAAGTAGTCTTTAAAACTGTGCTCGGTTAAAGTGGTCAGTGAGATTACTCGATTATTTCCAAGGGGACGTAATCGATCGCTTCTTGAGAAAGTAACAGTTACTTTTCCAATTACCGCAGAATTTCGAAACGAGATTTTTCCGCCGGTCTGAAAACGGGATTTTCGCAGTCGTCGAATTACAAACTACTCATCCTTTCAATCCACCAATTTTAGTAGACCATCGTCAGAGACTTGGTTCCAGGATTGCTTCCTAGGAAACTTGTAGAACGAAAGGCCGCCATTATCGGAGGGGAGGGAAAACGTAGTAACGGTACGAGTAATGTCAGTACTTGCAAAAGTGATCGCTCCTGCGATTACTTCCTAATAAAAGCGATCAAATGACAACAAAATTACTTATAAAGTAATCAATTACGAGTAATTTGTTTACTCGTACTGAGTAGAGTACAAGTCTGCACGTTTCTGCCTCGCTTTCCTCTCACTCAGCCTACAAAGGGGAGAATGCCGTCTTGTCCGCTAGTCTTGTTCGTCCGTGCCTCGGGGTTTTAGATTGTCGAGAGTCAAGTTACTCGCCGCGAGCTCGTCCGTCTCCCGGCCGGTTCAGGCTCCGCTCGAGCAGATCCGCCACGGTGACCGACCCCCCACCCGCCGAGGTTTCGTCCCGCAGCGCGGAGGTCCAAACACGAGGCGGGTCGCTCCGTCATCCTCACTCACGGGCCCCGTCCACTCGGTCGCGAGGCGGACGTGGGGCGCGTGCCCCGGCACATCCGCGCGCAGGTGAGCACGCGCGTCCAACTTTTCACATTCCCCTCTCGTCCGCTCCCCCTACACAACGCAGGCCCCCAAGCGCCAGACGTGCCTGCTTTCCCGAGTTCCTCCGAAGAATTTACGGCTCTTTCGGCCTTCCCCACGCATCATCGACTTCCAAAAATAAACGGGCAGCTCGAAAATGTTTCGTTATCGGCCTCTTTGCCCGCCCCGCCGAGACTCGCTTACTTTACGTCTCTCTCCCTCGTGCCGGCCTATCGCTCTTCAAATGACGGAACCACGTTCCTGCTCGCACTCAAGATAAGATTCTCGCGAAAACGAGTCAGGTAAATAGAAGATAGTAAAAAAAGTCAAATTACGACTATTTATTTTTTAAAGAAAAAAAAAGAAAAACACGCCTGCACTTGTACTGCTGATTTATTCAAAACACACCTAAAGACCCTCCAAAGGAAGGAGGGTGTAGGTGTAACAAAGGGAAAATAATATTTAGAAGAAAAAAAATACAGAATACAGAGCATAAGTGTGAATAACAAGGTGAAGAATATGAGTACAACGAACCATCGAAATGTAGGTAACGCGGAGAGAACAGATACACATTAGTGTGAGCCTGTGAGCGCGCGCTGTTCCCAAATTCCCTTTCTTATATATTTCAGGCACCCCACACAGTACCCGTGAGGGCACTCTAGTGCGGGGACGGGCAAACGAGGAAATGAGACCGTAACGCATCAAATAAAGCACGCGCCGCCTGCAGCAAGAGTTCGGGGTTGAGAATAACAACCAAGATGACTGAAATCGTAATTGAAATCGCACCAGTTTTACTGCGATGATTTAAATCTAACCTTCGACTCAAAAACAATTTCCAAAATATATACTGTATATATCTATATATATATATAATCTATTATTTTTTTAATTATTACTTACAGATTGTCTGTTTTTCGTGCGAAAAATGTTCTATGTGAAATTGTTTTGCATCCAACTCAAATATTCATCTAGCAAGGAAGATTGTAGCAGGCTAAACATGAGCAAAAAGCACAGCTCTCCTGAGCAAATCGAAATCATGAGCTTCTTCTACCTTGCACTTCGTACGTCAGTTAAGTGGTGTTACAAGCAAATCATAACGCGAAAGACACGAAAACAAGATAATCAATGTCTCGAAATTAACAGCGCAAGTATGGAATCCACACAAACACACGTCACCACAGGTCACAAAACAATCACACGCCCAAGCCGCCGTTTTGTCCAAGATAATCAAGTATCGCGAGCAAATTTAAAGGCAGAACATGGTATTAAAGCTTCTTCTACTAACCAAAAAGAAAAAGAAAAAAAATAATCAGGCTGCATTTGTTTGAGTAAGCGGCACTGCAGCTTTTGATCGTGCACGAGCCACGGTCGTTTACAAGCGTCTGTCAGCATCTGTCTACGGTAACAAAACGTCTAAAAGAAATTAAAAAAAAAAGAAGGTGCAGTTCGCGCTTTCGTGTCCTATCAAAACGATAGTGCTTTTCACGTAGCTTTTCTGTAATTTTCGTCCACAAATTTATATTCGCCAATGACATTCTGCCATCTTAGCATCCGCGAGCAACATGAAAAGGCGTAATGACATTCATATTAAGAATTCCGCAAAAAAATACGGGGCAAAAAGACGAAGAACCACACAGGTCCGAAGCGCTAACTGGCTACTCAAGTTTCCTGAATGCTTCCGAATTTGCTATCGCCGCGGGCACGCGCGTAATCTCGTCTCAACCAAAACACGGCGTACCGCCAGATCAGTAGATATAGCCCGCCCACCGCCTGTTCAAGAAGTTAGCAAAACAGCTACATCGCCCCGCCGCACAACCTGAACGAGGAAAGAAAAAAGCGCCGTGTTAATATTTACAAGCTAGATGGTGGTAATGAAACTGTACCCTTTCGGCGTTTCGGTTGTGCGTAATGAAGCACAACCGAAACGCGATTGAGGACGGAAAGGCACTCTGTCTTCTGGGTGGCACTGGTCTAGCGCCTGCACGTCGAGGCAGGACACGGCGGGGCTTCGCAAAGCCCACAAGCGTCCCACGCTGCCGCTCAAAGCACGACCACGTACGTCTAACCGACAAAACGCGAAACAAATATACAATACATTTTACGTTCCTTACACACGCTTCCCAAAAATACGTATACGACGCAAAAAAATAAAAATAAAAAATAAAGGCTTGACGCGTGCTAGGCATACTTTCTTTTGCCCTTGTGATAACCAAGCGGCCGCGCGACGAGCCACTATTAAAGTTAAGCGTTTTAACGGCACAATATTTATAGAAAAAAATATACACGCAGGCTCGGTCATGCTGAAAAAGACCAGGATGCACAGAATCTGTCCTGCACAAACCACACACAGCCTTTTTTATTTTTTTTTTGTTAAATATATTATTGTTTTTTCGTTAGATTTAGCGGAGAAACTGAATTTTATTGGTCTCGTGACATCGATTTCCCCTCTAACTTTACCGGGGAAACTGGATTGCATAACGCTACCAGCGTGTCGCGCTCGCACATGACGCTCGTTCGTGACCATTTTCTTATAAAAAAAAAATACTTCCTGAAATAGGCAACCGGGCACATGCATGCGCCTGGCCTGGTCGCGTGCTATTGTAGGCCCGTAGCGCCATCTATTGCAACTCGGGGGAACTACCAACCCCCTCGAACCCAGACCAGATTTAAAATCGGAACGAAAACACCCATCCCGTACACAAATAACATGCGCACTCGTTTCGGGGGGTAAGTTGCGTTTAATAGATCCCCAGATAAATTATCTTTAGCCTCCGGCATATTTGCCATTATCGACAGAGCCGCGTCTCCAAGTTACTTTCCGTTCACACTCTCGGCTAGTTTTCTAGTGGTGTCCCTCTCGCTCCCCTTCGAATCCGAGGCGCATACTGGACACGGGGTCGGCGCACTTCTTCACAAGTGCCTGAAAAACGCGCAGCTTAAAGCGTAACGGCG
This sequence comes from Ixodes ricinus, assembly GCA_037355805.1. Lineage (NCBI taxonomy): Eukaryota > Metazoa > Arthropoda > Arachnida > Ixodida > Ixodidae > Ixodes > Ixodes ricinus. The sequence continues at coordinate 83,606 of JAZHYW010005615.1, forward strand.
TAACGCCCAATCTCTGAAATCGTTCCCTTTGACCCCTGAACAGTGTAGATTCGCTAGAGGACCAACCAGGGGTTTTCCCGGGAATTCAAATTAGGGAAGTGGAAGAGGGGGCTTGTCTGAAGTTCCAGGGGTTGGGGAAGGGGGTAGACAGAAGGAGGCGATTTATTTTCTCCAATTACTTCACTCCTTTCCCACTGCATTTTTCTGCGTGGGGGCAGAAATGCATGCGTGACGCCCGACAGTGTTCATGGAACTGTACATTCAACCAGAGTGTCTAGCAAAATATTTTGAAGTTCCCTGACTTTTCCAGGTTTTCCCAGACATTTTCAGGTGAGCTTCCCTGACCACTGTAGGGGCGGTTAAGTATATAAGACCATTACAACACAAGGCATTGAGCATCGAGCACTGTAAGGATCATTTTGCACGGGCTTAATCCAACTTGCATATTCCGAAATATTCGCCTTCGTCCACCACGAAGAAACGAGCACTTTCTTGCCGCCGACATAGTCAGCGAAGAGGCCACTTCCGGAAACACGATAAAAACACGACGCTCAACCATACACGTCAATAACCGAATGGCAGCATGGCCGCATGGCCGTCAGATGCACACTTTAAATGAAATAACGGTCTGCGACTTTCCCATTTGTTACTAAATCTAGTAGCTCTAACTGAACCTAGCCTAGTGTCGCGCCCTCAATCCAATTCAATCCAAGGCTTGGACTGGATCCGTCGGCTCTTCCCTCTGCATCGGGTAGCATACGCTACATCGGGTGACCAGAGCCCGCGTTCAGCTCTAAGCAGAATTTATTGCCTATTTGTCTGCCCCCAAGTCGTCCAGCCTTTGCTCAGGGAACTCGATGGCATTTCCGGCTCAGTTTTCCTGACAGGGCTCACTTTTTGACAATATCCCTGATTTTTCCCGGTAATTAAAATTTCCCTGAAAATTCCCGAGTTTTCCCGGTCGCTAGACACCCTGTCAACACGACAGTTGAAACATCTAATGAAGAATGCGTAATTACCTTAAAAAAAAAAAAGCAACGTCAGAAAATATGATTCCCGGCATCATTACTGTGATACCGCAATGAATGTCGATAACGAATATATATTCGATTGAAGAAGAATCTGACAACACGGATAAGTTTGCTCACTATTTCGAAGAATCATCAGCGAAAGTAAAAGCTTGTTCCTTGCGATGCGACCACATATGAAAACAGGCTATCTCACTGTATAAAAAAAACTGGCCATCAATATTAATAAATTGTAGTCGCACCCTGTCTTCCGACGTAACAAATAAGACAACAACACAAAATACAATCTCCGGTACAACATCGATCAAAAGTTCTAAACAAAATTTGTAGGTATTCCGTATTAATTATAACTATGGCACATGCTTATAATTTAATGTTTTACTTGTTTAGAAACAATAATTAATAACCGTAGGTTCAAAACGAACTTTGTTTAAGGTGATATGCCCGAAAATATTTTAACTTATGAACGAGGAAAGTGAGAAGGGAAAACGTAAAGCAGTAACGAGCAAGTATATGCACTAAGATACTGGGAATAAAGCGAACCTAGACAAAAAGAACAACCATATACCACAGCACCAGCAGAAATGTGCACACACGGACAAACGTTGTGAAACACACGCTCGTAGGCAGCTGATTTCAACACGCCCCAGACATTCCCAGCCATGTATGCTCAACATTGTTCAGAGTTCAGACGCGCGGAAGATGGATATCGAAGCTCTACACTTTGCGATGAAACCCAGACGATGCATGCGAACCGAGACGCTCGCCACGAGACTAAAGACCAGTGTCTGAAATCCTAGCCCCCAGCGATAAACAAAGAAACAGACGAAAACGGATACTTTGTGGCAAGAGAGGTGCCAAGCTTTTCTCTGCTTTTTACGCAGTTATTTTTTACAGGTAAATTTTCGTTGGAACCAAGTCGCGTGTCTAAGCGGCAGCACATATTTGGCCAAAGGTGGACTCCTCTTTATTCTCGCCTTCGGAAGATATCGCAAATAAAATGCCAGCATTTTCTGAGATTGCTGCTACTCAAATCGTCAGGAAAACAGAAACTGCCATATGATCAGAATTTTTTTTCGAGACACGTTAAGTTTGATTAATATGCGAGTGAATCGAGCAACGGGAACGACAGTGTGATTGCTCTCTTCTTCTATTAAAAAAAGAATGCCAGCACGTTCACGTTGGTGGGGCGACGCCATTTTCGAGCCTTCGTTATCACAACAGATAAGGGCCCAAAGTAGTCCTATATATACAAATCAAAGTTAAAGATGTCACTGGCGAAACTGCGAGTTTACAAAAATCAGAGCGCACGAGGTTCCCTCTATACGTGGGCCCTGGAGTCTTCGGAGTGTGGGCTATCTGCCCGCCCGCGCCCGCGCCGCGCCCCCCCCCCCCCCCCCCACTTAAATGAGTTTGAGACCCCCGCTCGACGCCACTCGGCCGCCGCCGTTCCAACGTGACGAAAGGCCAACCACCAAACATTCAGACTCGTTGAATGTTAGAGCCTAATCGGACCCTGAAACTCCGTCTCGTTGAATGTTCCATCTCGCCTATCACGTGACCTACTGTCCACAAGCGCTCCCCGCGCAGCGTGGGGATCTGGGCGGGCCCGTGCACGCGTGCCGGATACCCGTGCGGCGACTCATTTTTCTGCGTCGCTTCGCGCCCTTATCGCCGGCGACAAAAGGCGTTCGGCGACGCGGCCTCGCGGTTCAGTCATCCGAAAGGAAGGCGGCGGACGCAACCCTTTCGCGGCGAGGCCATCTTATCAGCCCCGCGACACGACGCGGAAATCTGTCGCAACCCTCATCTTTGTTGCTTCGTCCGGCGCAGGTGAAACGCTCCCAATTTCTCCGGACACACTGCACGCCCACGGGACTGCCCCGCTCTCTACACAGCTGTCTAGCCCAGGGGTTTCCCCAGGAATTGAATTAAAGGGGGGGGGGGGGGCATTGAAATTAGAGGAGACGTTGCGAAGTAAAGGGGTGCCTTCAGAAAAACAAGGGGAAGGGGGGGGGGGCTAATCACTGGTCTAGCCTACCTGCCAGAACACACTACAAACGATGACAAATATTGCCGAATCTCCGAGATATGGACACTGTTCGATACGAAGATGGAACATAATGGTACGTCGTTGGAAGCGATACCCGTAACTTTTGAAAATTCGCAGAAGCCTACCGTAACGACCCGACAGCGTAGCGAGCCCTGGGGCCCTAATCCATACGGCGGAACCAAAAGACCGAGACATCGCCGCCTGCTGCGATTGATCAGCTCCGTGCACCGCTGACCAATCGCAGCAGGCGGCGACGTCCCGGTTCCTCGGTCCCGCTTAATCCCGCCGCCCCTGGGAAGCTAATTTCGGTATTGAAAAGACGGAATTTAGTCTTTGCCGCAATCAGGGAATGCAGCAAGATGTAGCCTAGAAGTATACTTTGGCGTTGTTCGGCTGTATTGGCGCGGCATAGGCACCAGTGAAAAGGAGTGGTCGCGTTCGCGCTTCGCTCTGCCAGCTCCGCAGAGCGCTAGGCTTGGAACGGCGAAAAGCAATTTGCCGTCTGCTAGCCTGTACGAAAATGTCGAGATCCATGTCCGATTCGGTCTTGTCCAGCGTCAATTAGGCGGCTCCGGCTTCAACTTGTGCTCGATCCGATGGTACCCGCCTTTCAAATCGGGCCGGATCCAGTCATCGGCTTCGATGGAATTCCGGTCGACACAAAAATTCCTGCGATTTCAGTGTATAGCCTGATCCAGACAGCGTTATTAATCGCGTATTTTTAGACAATGTGATTTTGTCTCTGCTCTGACCCGACCGATGGCCCGGTGGGCTCCTCGTCAGCGGCGGCCAATACCGTCGTATTTTTGGCGTGCTTATGACTAGGGTTCCGCGTTTTCGGCGCTTAATTGTTCTCAAATTCCGAGGTAGCCTTTTTAATGTTTTCCCAGATATTCGGTGTTTTTTTATGTAAAACGGCTAATACTCAACCAATTTACACAAAAAACAAAACAAAAAAACGAATCTGTGAGAAAAAAGAAACCCTGAAAACAATATATATATATAATAATAAACACCGAAAACACGGAACCCTACTTATGACGCACCTATCGACATTGATAATGCCAGACACACTCCCATCCAGAATGCGGGCACCAGTGGCGGGCACAGGCGCTCGCTCGGTCGGCTGCCTGAGCACGATCACGAGCGACATCCCTGTCGCGACTCGGCGGCTGTGTCAACGGCGCAAAGGCTAACGGCGCCATTGCTTCTCCGTGCCCGTAACAAAAAAAAACAAAAAAAAACGGTTAGCGACGGAACGAGCGGTGACGAAAAAGAGGCCCACTGACACCGTCTTTCTTAGAAAACCGCCAATAAAGGTTTTCCAATGCAACGAAAATCCCTTCGTATTGTCCATTGCAGCCTCTGCGGGATCAGAAAGGCGATAGGAAACACGTTCATGCCCTTTGATTAGCAGTTCCCGTGTTAGTTTCAGCGTTTGGAACGAGCGTCGCGGAGGTTGTTCGTCGTCCGCGGTGTGGTCGTTGTCCGCCTGCAGACTTTTGTTTCCATGCCTACATCGCATTTGAAGAAGGTTCATGCTGGCTTTGTGCGCGCGACGTTGAATGTTTCTGACAGCCGTTTTCGGTGGCAATAAAACTTGTCGCGATAAATGTGTTGACCCTAAATTCAGTGCCGACTTGTCGCTCGATCTTGCGGTGTGAAAGCGAGGTATGTTGGCACTGCGTGCTCGACTGTTTCGTATCGAATTCTGTCCTAATCGTATTCCGTAGTTTCATTTGTTCATTACATTTCATTACAAAGCGGTTTGAAGTTACATCTTGCGCAAATAAAAGCACGAATTCAAGGCCTTGTGCAAATAAACGCACGAATTTAAGACACAAAGCTCGTGTTCGTTTTTTCTTACAATTTTTGAGCGACTTTTCGAACGACCACATACGAACAAACATTGTTCTTGGCATTGTCGGTGGCACGTCCCGTCTGTGTTTGGCCCTTAATGCAGTGTCGACTTTTGGATCTCTAGGTACGGGGCTGCGGTGCGCCGCGGGAGCGGCGGTCGACGCTGAGCGGGAAACGGCCGCTGTGAGCGCTGGCCGCTCCGACGAGGTTCGGTGCAAGCTGGAGCTTGAAATTATATTAAGGGTTCCGGCGAAGCGCGATCTGTCTGGCAGTATAGCTTGCCCGACCGTTTCCTCTCTGGAAGCCCAGATAACCGAAACGGACGGCAAGCTCGGTGGCCAAATAGATCGCGCCTCTCGGGGAAAATGAAATATAATCTCAGGCTCGAGCTTGCACCAAGCCAAATCGGAACCGCCAAGGGCTCACAGCATGCCGGCAGCCGAAGCGACCGTTTCTCGCTCAGCGTCGACCGCCGCTCCCCTGGCGCAAGGGGATCCAAAATTGGGCAGGAAGAAATTTCCAGTCTGCAAACATAAAACAAACAAAAAGTTCAGCCCAGTTTAAAAACTATCATTTGTTCACGCCCAATTTCAGATCCGGACTGAACCCGAAAGTCGTCATTCCGATTTTGACCTGCCATTTCCGTACGGGAGCCGCCGCTTCATTCGACAGGCCAAAGCAAATCCCTCCGAGGACGGCTCGCGACAGCAAGCCACAGTGAATGCTGAAAGGCCCGTTCACGCACTTGCGTTTCTTGACGACCGGGTTCTCATGGTTTCTTCCGACGAGAGAACGAGCCCGTACTACAGAGAGCTTCCAACTGCTCGATGAGGGATGTTTCTGGGCTGGATTTGCAACACGAGCTGCGAGGAGATGCTTCCGAAAGCGGTGATCATATGAAAAAACGTCTCCGCTTTTCCTCCTCGCCCCGCGAAAACGCAGTGCAGCATGCGCATTTGCGACCGATCGCCGCACGAGGCGTCCACGATTAAATTGCAAACGTCCCCCATGGTTGGAGGTGGACCTTCTCTTCAATCTAGGCTCTCTAGAGAACACACCGGCAAACTGGCGCCCTCTATGAAGCGACCCTGGAACTGGATTTCACATCGAAGCTTTAGCGATATCTGCGAGACCAAATGCACGTAAGAATCTACGAAAAATGGTAAAAAATTGTAAAAATTTTAAACAAAAAAAAATTATCTAAAAAAAAAAGGAATATAAGGAAACGGTTTCCATGGCTACCCGACAGATCGCGTCAGCGTATTCTCTCGTCGCAAGGCGTTTTGGTCGTAAGCGGTCGCGACTGTGTAAACCGGTCTTAACGCGGGAAAGTAAACTTTCGTGAACCACGATAACACAGCCGTCATGGCGGCCGCAAGCAGACGGCACACGACGTTCACAACCCGGGGGTGCGTCGTCGCGCCTCCTTTATTCTCTGTAGAAAGTCTGCCAAATCGCGAAAGAACAGGGCCACTGTAAAGGGGAAACAAGATCAGGGAACAAAAAAAGAGTCATAGTACAGGCTAGCTGGTGGAGGTCAACCATTTCGTCGTTTACCCTGAGACTGGGGTTTTTTTTAGAAGAGCAAAAGTAACAGAAAAACAGACAGGTCTCAAACTCAGCTACAAGTTTATTTCAACAACCTCCTCTTACAGTTTTAAGAGTTTTTTTTTTTTTTTAGTGTTTGGTGTGTATTGTTTGTGGGGGTTATTTTGGAGGTGACCTGTTTTGAGTGGGATGTGGGTGTGGGCTGTTGTCCTGTGTAGTGTGAGGACACAAAAGCGTTGATTGAAGTCTTTGTGTGTCATATCTTCTGCTAGAACATTTCACTTGGAAACGTTGGGAGTGTCCGCTTCTTTTGTGATAGAGTGGAACTTGTAAAGTCACGGTGCAGAGGACAAGTCGTTTGCGATTGGCTGATGACGACGAGAACGAACTATATAAGAGGAGGTTGTTGAAATAAACTTGTAGCTGAGTTTGAGACCTGTCTGTTTTTCTGTTACTTTTGCTCTTCTAAAAAAAAACCCAGTCTCAGGGTAAACGACGAAATGGTTAATCAGGGAACAGGGCGCGCGCAGGGGGCCTGTCAGGCAGCGCCAAGCAATGCCCCCGCGGTAAAATCTGGAAACACGGACGCGCTCCTTTTCGTTTTCTTTCTTTCGGGAAAGAAGAAAATTTGCGTCGACCCTCTACTATCCCGCCCCTCTCCCGTTTCTCCATCAGTGTTGCCATTTTAGCGATTTTGTCGCTAGATTTAGCAATTTTCTATACATTTAGCGACGGACTTTTTTCAATTTAGCGGCTAGCGACGTTTTTAGCGACTTTGGTGTTCAACCGTAATCTTGTTATTTTTAACAATTTCAGAGATGCTCATGGGCTAAACCCTTTTGCTTCTCTATCCGAGCTTGCTTTGGATATGCTCAATTTAGCGGCGTGCTTAAAAAAAAATGTCAACACTGTCAACACTGCAGACCATCTCTCCCGCGCCCACGCACCCACGTGCTATCCGCCAAACGTTGCTACCGCCAGCCAAGAGCGCAGCCGCTTCGCTAGCCTCGCTGCATCGTTTCGGATTCGAAAGCTTCAGTTCGCGTTTCGATGTTGAGATGCTTAGAGAAGGCGAAGCTCTGCAGCAGGATGGTTCCCGCGATGGCAAATGCCATTCTGACTATAAGAGCTGGCCTCAAAAGGCACGCGAAGACGAGTTTCGACTACGAACTTCCAGAAGAAGTTGTTCGCCGAATCGACACAGCTGAAACCGACAAAGCTGGCAACGAACCGTCGACATCGGCAGATTTAGGTGACTTGAGTGCAGTCACCATCCGTTGAACTGTTCTTGAAGACAAAGCAGCCATTATTTCCGTGTTAAAATTAACAAGTACCCGTTTCTTATTCGTACTTTCGTACTTACCGCTTAGTCATTTCCTAAATAAAACATTACAAATAAAAACCGTCCTAGTTGTTTTTCAGTCTAAGTTTAACCTCTCAAAATGCCTTAGATATGAATATTTAAGGTTCACTTACTTTAAAAGGGTTTAATAAGTTTTTGGAATTTAGCGAATATTTTAGCGACTTCCTGGCGAATCTAGCGACTGTTTAGTGACTTTTTGGTCTCAATTTAGCGGCCCCCGCAAAAAAAAAAGATGGCAACACTGTTCTCCATGCGCCGGTAGCATCCTTTCTCTTTCTCTCACCACGCCAGGGGGTAGCATGACGTCATGAAGCTAGCCTCCGCAAAGCAACTTCTTTCGTGCCCACCTCTCGACCAACCTTCTCTTCCACGCCGATTCTTGGCATTTGTCGGAGCAACGTCACCACCGACACGTGACCTTCTCGTGGCGTCTGCCTCTGTCGTCCTGCACACACCGGCCCTTCTCTGTTATTCGAGTTGTTTCCAAGGTGGGGCATATGCAGTTCGAACATCAAAAGAGCAGCGTACGTTATGACTGAAACGCTTTTGTCAGTAATGAACACAGAGATGTAATGAACGATGTAGCTTCATTACGTGACCGGGAGGAAATGCTGGGCCTACCACCAAATAGATTTAAGCGTTATAATAGAGCTATCTTATTTATAGTAGATACGACGATATAGATCAACATTGTTAGTGCAGTGTACAGTAGATGTGACGATATAGACAACTTTACAAACCGGCTCTTCGACTCAGCCAGACTTCGATGCCGGTATAGTCATGCGAGCCCTTGCTCAAGCGCTGCTCTGTGTTATCTTGTTATTGCCCGTTCTTCACGCTTCTGTGGTTGAGTACGTTGCACAACTTGTCGCTCCGTCGCGTCGGTTTCGTTTCGTGCGGCGCACACGATGTCTCACGAGGCAGGCACTCACCAATGAATAGAAATGGCAGGCACTCGCCGATGAATCGAAACACAAGCGGGCATTCGAAGCAATCACCGGCACAGCGAAGCCCTAAGCCTGTGTCTATCAGACGATCGAGCACAAGGGTGCACAGCGAACAGGCGCTTCGACAAACGCTCTTCGATATGGCCAGGCTAAATTTGCGGTCTGGGGAGGAAGTGACCGAGTGGGCTAACGCGTCTCAGCTCGGAGCGTGGAGGGAAAGCTTGCGCTGGGAAGCTCCTGGGTTCAATCCCCACCGCCCCCGCCTGTTTCGATCTTGATGAGTTTCGTACCGGCACGCGTTCGTGTGATCATACTGCGTGGTGCACGGTAAAAACCCCAGGTTGGCGGTTGTACTGCACTGGCTAAATTTCTCATCTACGGCTAAGAAACCGATTACCCGTTAAGGCGCATCAAGGCTGTATAAACATACAAAGCAAGCCAAGTTCTTTTTTTTTTTCCATCTGGAGTGTCGTACGATGCTTTATTTCGTTCAGTACCTCGAATGGTGTACTCTGTTGTCGTCCGTGCTAGTCACCGTCCGCGCTTCGACGGTTCCGTTGGCTCCCCGTATTTCGCCGTCGCCATGTCGCTCTTTCGGCTCGTAAAACCTACCGGCTGCAGCCAGAAGTTTAGAACCTACCATGCACCCGGCCGTTTCCGGCGGCACTTCCTATCCGACTTGGGAAGGGGGCTCATCTGGGCCTTTCTGCAGAGTCCGAGAGCCGGGCACGAGTGGCCGGGGCGGACGCCGAGCCAGCGACGAGGTCCGTCTGGGGCCCGCCGCGGGCAGGCGCCCTCGCGTCCGGACCTCGGTTCAGCCGTAACCCGCGTAGACGGCCGACGGGGGCAGCTCCCCGTTGCGATTAACGGCCGTCGTTCCCACCCCCAGCGAGAAGCCAGGGGCACACCCCCCGTCCCGCACGGGCCCCCGAAAACGACAGCGAAAAGCGGCCGAGGACCACCCAAAATGCACCAGATTCCTGGGCGACGCCAACATCCTGGTCGGTGCGCGCGGTGTCCGAGGCCGGCAGCCCGCCCGCCGCCTCGCTCCGCTTTCGCGGCGGCTGACCATCGCGCGCTCGTCTCCGCGCCGGCAGCCACCCACGCCGACGCATCGGCCAGCGCCGTCGGCCACGAGGGCTTAGCCGCGCCCGGTGCACCATCGCGCAAGACGCACTGGCACACTGAAAGGTTCTTCGGCGTTTGCGTCGCTTTTTGTCTGCAGTCTCAGGGTTTTCGTCATGCTCAATGTACTGTGTACACCAATCATTTCCGCACTTCCAACTCACTGTCAATTTTTTTTTTTTTATACAGCGATGGTTGTTAATGGCACATTTCGTGGTTTTGCGCCCTCGACCGCGCCCCATATCACGCGGGCCATTTTCCGCACTCCGCCAAAACATTCTACGAGCCTCTGATTGCAAGATAACAGCAAGCGAGATAACATGCATTGTAGCAAGATAACGTGCATGGTCAGTAAGACAGTCACGGCCGGCCAATCTGGCAGTGCACTGAAATAGCTGCCCAGGTGACCCAGAATTGGCGCAAACAACAATTCTCGGGGATACGCGGATAAAACTGCCTTAGAATTTTACAATGTATTCAGCATCAAAAAGCAAAAGCAGTTTAATTTTCTAAACGAATAGCCAGAAAGACGGCATGAATCAGGCACGTAGCCAAAAAGATGGCCCCCCCCCCCCAAAAAAAAAAAAAATCATATTTTTCTGGGGCCTCTTCTCCCCCTCCCCTCATACAGCATTTTGTCATTGCCGTGCGCACAAATACGCACAAAAGCTTGATTTCGCGGACAGAGAAGTCGCATGGTCGAGGCATGCGAGTTAGCTGAAAATTGCTCTCGGTGGAACAATTCTGTAGTCATCGCCGCTTTCCTTAGATGATCAAAACTGATTAGAGTCTATTACCGTCTCTCCGGAGCCCATAGTTTCGGTTTTGAACGAAATCTCCGAAACGAAAGTTTGACATGAAAAGAACAAAAAACACCGGGAAAACAAAACTATGCTCTGCAATTTTATGTGCACCGGCTACACTTAACCGTCTCAGTTCAGATACCTATAAAATTTGGCATTAAACAAAAGAAAATCTGTTAAATTGAATGCGCCACCCGCTCAGGCAGCCCGGCCGAGCCGACGCGACCTGGGCTCAGCCGCCATGTTTGTTTGGTGGTGGCGCCCCTATAGGTCGCTGGAGTCGCGAATAAATACTAACGCTAACGCATTTGAAAAAAAAAAAAAAAGAAATTGTAAGATTGCGGCGCGCGCGTCCATTTTCAGTTTGGAAATCAACCAAGCAAACAGCATGGCTTTCCTTTTCGCCTCCCCTTTTCTTGTTTCCGGGAGATTGGGGACCGATAACAACGGCGGAGGCCTCGGACCCACGGGATGAGCGTGCTCTAAGGACGCAAACAAAAACAAAGTTTCGCCAGGAAAAACAAAAAAAGTGCAAAAAAGGCCCGGAATTGTAGGAAAACCTCCACTTCCGGTACGGCAAATGGTGTGACTGCGGGAAAACGCGTCCTGTTCAGACACCCGGTTCGACGTACACAACAGACTCTGGAGGAGAGGAAGCGACGTTTGTCTAGGGATAAAGAAGCAGCGAAGCACCGTATAAACACAGTTCTGTTTGTCTTTATCTTTCACCGAGAAATATATATATAACTTTTTGTTTCTTTAATGAGTTCAAACAATAGGAAGGACCATTGGCATCGTACTTCACTGTTCCTCCGGTGTCACTAGCGAAAAAGGGTGGACTTAGCTTTGGCCACTAAGGGAGCATGACTGCTCATTGGTTGAACTGATTACGGCAGGTCGACAACCCGCCCTGCACTGGTGCCCAGCAGGAATACCGACATTTGGTAAACCGAACTTACACCTAAAAATACATTACGATGGGAACGACACACCCTGCTCTTGATCAAGCCCAACTAACCGAATCATTGTTTCAAAATTATCAGTAGGATACAAAAGCATTAAAACAATCGATTGAAAAGACTGTGGCGTGCCGCTGTGCACAACTTTCAGCGGTTACAGGTACGGTTATGATTATGATGGAGGCCATTCATCCTTGTCAGTGTAAGGCTGGGGGCAGCCAATAAAACCCGTTTGGTCTACTGACGTCTAACCCCTGGTTAGCTCAGTTGGTAGAGCGCTCCACTGGAAATGGAGAGGTCCCTGGTTCGGTACCAGGACCAGGCGGATATTTTCAGTTGCACACCAGTCGCCCAGCTGTCTTTAGAGATTTGTGTTCGTCCTTTGTCCCCTTTCTTCTCTTCTCCAGGGAATATTATTGTCATTACAGGTACCCTTGGTTCGCTGTATCATTGTTGCCATTACTGGATATCCCCATGAACGAGTGTACAAAATATTTACCCTGAGGAAACTCCTCCTCTCCCCAAGTAAGAGTAAAAAAAAAAAAACTACCAAGATTAATGGACTTTAGAAATATTAGTCCCAGCAGCTCTTTTTTGCGGTTCTTGAAGCTTTAATGGGTATTTTTGGGGCCACGAGGCAACAAAAATTGCCGCTTCGGATATAAAAATACCACATCATTCAAATGAATTGAACACTAAACTCACAGAGGTCTCAAACCTAGAATCAATGTTTTACTATCCCTAACAATATTTTACAGCTTCGACGGAGTTTGAGCTTCCTCCAAGTTCCCAGGGTGTCTTTCTAGATCTATCATGGACAGCAGCACGAAGAGAAGCAGTTCACGACATTTCCACGAACGGCTAAATGCAACCCGCTTCTCCTCGTGCAATGCACGCAGTCCCCGAACATTACTGCGGCACTGTCGCAGTCGTCCCGCCACATCAGAGACCAGGCACAATTATGTCGGAGGGAAGACCCCCGCACAAAAACGGGTGCCCCCAGGGTACATGAGCAAACGCAGAGGAAGTAGTTGAAGGAAGTGATCGAGCCTTGGTGGCCTCACGTAGACAGCAGGCGGTCGGCTTCAGACACCGCTGACCACCGAGACTTCCATGCCGGGGCATACAATGCCACTCTCTCGCAAAATGTTAGCTTGCCCGGCACTCTGTCCGCAGCCAGACCGCAGACGGCACTTGCAATTGCCCTTGTGCGTACACTGTTGCCACGGTTTGGGCCAACTGTATGTTCCAACAGATCTCGTATGTGCTGGAGCATGGAATGCTCCTCGTGTGCACCGGCACCAAATGATGGCGACGAAGGGAAAGCTTACCACTCAGTGCCATGGATTCAAGGTCGCAGCGGTGCTTGACCCACAACCCGGCATGTTTCCGCAAGTGGTGCCTACTTGTCCAACATTGTGGAGAGTCAAATGCCTGGAAAAAAAGATGAAACCACAGTTTAAAACAAGAAGCTTGCAGTTTAACGGCAACTCCGCTTCATTTTTGTTTTTGAAAAAGATTGCAGTCTTTTTCAGTATCACCTAGGAAGACCACATGTCAAATATTACGACCCAGTTCTGTCTAAATGTTTCTTAAACGTACCGGCAAACTTTGCAACTCGCCAAGTCGCCGAAATCGGCTGACTCAAGCGGCCGAATTGAGGCACAACCAACAGTGCAGTCAAGGATACGGCATGGGCGTAACCAACATTGAGCTAAAAGTCATCACCATTGCCCTTTTTGCTTGCTTCCACTTCTCCGCGCTAGAGCAACAGGTGACGTCAGCAACGTTTCCTTTCGATGCTTAGCGATGTCCATGTGATCGGTGCAACGCACCTGCGCAGTGCGCTTCTTGGGAGGTGTTTCACCGTCCCGCCGTTATTGCCGTCTCCCACGTCGTGGTGTCACCTTTGTGATTATTGTATCCCGGAGTTTCTTTCACACTACGGACACGCTGTGCGCAGACTTATGCTGCAGTTGTGCAGACGTCGTTGAATGTCGTAAACACCAAAACATGGTGAAGAGTGCGGTGCAGACAACACTTGCGCCTGGCACACGCCATCTCCATCCCACCCATCATTGCGTAGAGCAGTGGTTCTCAAATGGGGGTTTGCGGACCCTTCGGGGTCCGCGAAAGCATTCTAGGGGTTCACGAAGCCCTGCCTATCAGTAAAGCCCGGCAATAAAAGTTGTCTCTTTTCAGATCGATAAGAAATGTTTCAGTTTTTGGGCGAGTTTTCTTGTGTGTATGTCAATAAGAGAAGTCTACTTCTCACTAGCCCGTAGTTATATCCATTTATTAAATCATTATTATATTTAACATATACTTTTCTCCTCCCTTCACTGCGAACGGGGTCCTCCATCATCTCCGCGATCCCCAAGGAGTCCGCGAAACATCGATGGTTGAGAACCACTGGCGTAGAGAATCACGTGACATCTCGTACCACGTGATAGCCATGTTCTTGGCAGCCCGAGGCCAATGTTGCCGGATAGAGCTGAATTTTCGGTTTCTGCTCATGTTTAAAATTAGATTTAACAATATATATCCCATTCTCAGCGAAGCAAATGATGTAGTGCCTTTTACTAGTTCTTTTTAATGCGAAATCACTCATTATCCCGGAATCTTTAGAATTGAGCGGAGTTACCCTCTAAGATAGTCTCGGAGCGAACTCAGAACAGCCTGAAACTTCCGAAAATACTTAAATGAAGGATGGAAACAATTAACCCTTCTTATGTTTTTAGACAGAAGCAGACTCTTGCCTCTCAAGAGACTTCCGGCTGCTCCATTTCGGTAGGCCTTAACAGCCTGTCGACGACAAAGTTCTCCATAAATCACAAGGTTGGAGATTTATCGAGGTCCTTATGCTGTGCTATTCAACATATAAAGTGGATTAGCCGGCCGTCTTACAGGAGTATTAAAAATCTCTAACAAATCTCTTGCTAACCGGCCCTTTAGCGAACTACGTGGAGAACTGACCATAAAATATTTTTATGGTTGTTGCAAGAAGCGGTGCTATGGCGGGAATTGCTTGTCCTCTCATTTGACAGGAAGTTCGCAGGGATGCAAAATGTAACAACTTTCTTTCGTATAAAAAGGGTCCGTAGGGTGTCGCAGACTGTTTTTGCAGGTTCAGCACCACTGTGGATGTGCATCCAGTTAATGTTCCAGAGCAGCAACATGATCTCTCAGTATTGGTACAGTGGTAGCAAAAACGACCTAAAGCTTACTAATATTGAACCTTCACCACACTTCAAAACGAGAAACATCAGATATTAGTATTACAGGGATATTACTGGCGTCTCTGTACCCCAGCATTTGGGCAAAGTGACCTTTTCGTCTGCCAATTAGTTGAGGAAACTCATCATTCTGGCCAACATAAGCTGGGAACAGTCCAGGTTATAACCGCCCAAATTTATAATTTCAATATCCTGGGTGCACAGTGTGTAATATTACCTTTATTTTTACTTTGACATGAGCACTGTGCCCATAAAATCATTTGGAAAGTACAACACCATGGTTTGATGAGCAACTTCATCCTGGCAAGCTAGAGACCCTGCACTAAATAATCTCTCAGGAAGGTGACTACAGCTGAGATTGACTGACTGAAATATAATAATTGGAAAGCGAACTTGCAAATAACCTCAAGGAAAACTCTATATACAGATTTTTCTTGCACTGGAATTCTGCATTTGTGGAGTTGATATTTGGAAGATATTAGAGAATGGTACAACCATTTTCTAGAAACTTGAGGTTCACCAGAGCAATTGCTCAAACTAACCAGTAGCTCAGTGCTGCTTGGAGTCTTGCATCAAGGCTCCCACGTGATTTCCAGGGCATGGGTTCCCATCAGCATATCTCCCATGACAGATGAGTGCATTTGTGCTCTTAAGTAAAATATGAAGACCAATGCAACAAAAATCATTGGGCTTTTTAAGCTTGTTTTACCGACGCTTGTATCTTTGTAGCCCGTGTATGGCAGCCCAGCCAAACAATGAATGTCAGCGATGGCAAGCATGTGAGAAGGGACGTGCCACGGGAGAACCGACCGTCTCTAAGCCTATGTCCCCTCAGCAGCCACTCCCATCTGTTGAGCTGGACATTGAAGAGTTTTAGTTGAAAGTTTCGGTAACTCCGATAACCGTCCCAATAACAATTTGATGCATGTGCGGAGGAGCCGGCGAGGCATCGGGTATTGTTACCGGAGGAATGATCTACTAAAACTCCCCAGTCTTGTCGGAGATCTCGTGCAAGAAGAACTGGCACTTTCACTTTGCTGTCTAGTTGCCCGTAAAAAGGCTAGCATATCAATAAGCACATGTCTAGGATCGCTTCTCAGGTAGTTTTAAGTAACCCCTACCTAACCAATTATCTACTCTTGTAAAGCATGCCAGGCCAAAAGGTAAAGATAAAAAAGTGCAAAATTAGGCCAATGGTAACACTACGGGACAAATAAAGTGTCATTGCCCTGAAAATTCATATTTAGAATGTGGAAGAAAAAAGAAAGGAAGAAAATTACCTGCGATAGTTGGGATATGTTCTGGAGAAACAGAAAACTTGGGACCATATTCATTACCAACTGTAAATGACCAAACTCCCTCGTGCAAGCAATGTGTAAAAACGTGAATATACCAAACACTTCTTTTGTTTTTTGCAGGGGGGGGGAGGGAGGTGGTGATGTTATTGTATGAGCCCAGTTAGCAAACAAGTCAACACAGTCCTAATTGGGGATGTCGCAAACCTTTGTCAAACCTCGGGGTTCGACCAGTTCGGCAAACCTTCATACTTTTTTTGCCAAGTTCGACGAAGTTCGACTTATGATCAGTGTTGCCCGGTTTCTACACGAAGATTCCAAACTTTTGGGAACAAATAATTTAGGAAGTGGTTTATTTTATAATTTATAAAATGATTACCGATGTTTACACAATATAAAAACAAAAATAGGTACTTTTCGACGCTTCCATTAGTAATGTTATGGTGCCTGGAGCGCGTGTTCGACTGGTGCGTTTATATGTCCTATCCCGCCCATACATCAAAAGTAATCCCGAAGTGGCAACAAATGACGTCACAAAAGCCGAAGTGTGACGCTGTTGCCCGTCGCAATCCTGGCGGTTGGTTGTAGAAATGCTGGCGAAAAGCACGAGTGAACTTGAGTGTCGCTGTCCTCACGGCGTCGCAGCCTCTGGCTGCCAAAACCTCCGTGGACTGTTACACTGGGGAGTGACCTGCAGCGGAACAGGCGTCTGCCAAATCCACAACCGCTGCTGGGACACCGCCAGGACCCTGACCGGCGACAGCAAGACACTTCTGCGACATCACCAGGTAGAAATCGAGGGACCACTATGTTGGATGCGGTAATACCTACCATGGACCAACTAGCCCAAACCAAAGATTTAATAAACAAAACAGTTGGAGACATGTTCCAGGCACCTAAGTAATGTGAACCAATGATGCAATACATTCAACAAATATTGCACTTTTCTTCACCCAGGTGGTGTCAGTTCGTTCCTGAATTCTCGCGCATGTGCAAAGAAGTTGAGCTTTTGTCGAACTTTTAAGTTTTGAACTTCGAAAAAGTCCAACTTTGCCGAACTCGAACCGGGGCAGGTTCGCGACATCCTTAGTCAAAATCCATTCCCGTTTTACGGAGATCCGTCATAGCCACATTTGTTTTCTGTGGTTCTATGATTGAACTGCACAAAGAAAACTAGCAACGCTTCAACACCTTGGAAACTAAACGAGGAGGGTTGTCATGCAGTGGAAAGACTGCAGGCCGGCGTGCCTGAGGGTATCAAGGTTTGTGTTGTTTAATGTTTACTTAAAAATAAATAGGAAAAAAAAGATGAAGTAAGCATTGCGAGTGCATTGCACGCGAACGTCCCGTTGCAGTACCTGGGCTATGTACAGCTGTCACAAAAAGGCAGTACCAAAAACAAGGCCGAACCAAGACACGGAAACATAACACCCCACTAACACCGTTATGAATAATTTCGAACATTTAGGCTTAAAATTACGAGGATGAAGGTTTTTATCATTTGCCGCATCTGTTTACAGAGTTTGCTACAATGCAAGACTGT
Organism: Ixodes ricinus; assembly: GCA_037355805.1. Lineage (NCBI taxonomy): Eukaryota > Metazoa > Arthropoda > Arachnida > Ixodida > Ixodidae > Ixodes > Ixodes ricinus. The sequence goes on from JAZHYW010005615.1 coordinate 101,366, forward strand.
CAATGCGCAGGCACAAACATTGTCCACGTTATGGGAACCATTTCACGCAAAGCATTCCAGCAAAATAAAAATAAAAAAACAGGGGAAAAAAAACACTCCGAAATCTTTGGATGTCAGGTAGCTGCACCGTGTTTAAGCCTAGGCCCAGGTGTTGCAAATTATTAAAATGTGGCATTTTTCATATCTTACCGCAACAAGATCGTACTCCAGAAACAATCACCACCGTAGAATGTATTCTTGGAAGTCGTCACTTTGTCGTAATGAAGAGAACAAACACAGGAAATCAATTAAACATATCCCGAAACAGTCTGCAACAACCACCAACACAATCCGCCATGTTGTATTATTATCCAGACCGTTGCGCCACCGCGGGCAGACGGGAGTACTTACCAAACGCGAAAACCCCAGAATTACGAAACAAACAAGGAAAAGAAAAGCAGGCACGAAAAGTACTTCGATATTTTTGCCTCCAAAAATACTCGATCCCAAACTGTTTTGACAAAAGCAGTCCCGTTTGTTAATACCATCCTGCTACAATGACTTGTAATTATAGGCCTCCTGCGCTGAAGCTTTGAGCGTATCGTGGCGCCCTCCGGTGCCGGGCAATAAAACGTCTGAGTAGTACAAGCCCCCCGCGGCGCCGCCGCATACGGCGCCGCGGCCCCGTACGCGTAGTAGCAAAGCAGTTCGGGTGGCTTTCACGTCTGTGCGCTGCTGTTAATTGTGCGTTGCGTTCGCGTGGTTACGATTCAAAATATGTCACCCGTAATCGTCACCGCACAACGTTACCGCGGGGACCCGAGCTCGCCCCAAGCTAGTTCCTCCATCGTCCAAGCACGTCGAAACCGGGAGCAACATGCGCGGCCTCGATGGGTTCCGTTCGCCGTCGCCGTCGGCGGTACTGTTGCGTCGTCAACTGTCAAGAACGGGATCAACCCCGGAGTGAAGTTCTACAGATTCCCATTGAAACCGTGCAAAGTCGAGCGAAGGGAACGATACTAGCCGCCCAGCGCACTAAGTAAGCGATACAATTTTTTTTTCGCCCTCCAGGTTGTTCTGCAAAGGCACGGCCACTCGATCAAGCGGCCGTGGCATGCATCGAAACGTGCGTCATGCGAATTTTACGCAATCTGATTGAACTATACCACTATACTTCGTTTCAGCTTAGGTCCAGACGCAGCCGATGCTACAAGCGCGAGCTGCGGGCTTTCGGTGTCCCTGTCAAGCACGCGCGCTTGTGCATGCAAGCACTGTTCAGGGCCACATGCTCGCGTTTGTAGCGTCGGAAACGAATTATACATCGAGCATACTTGCGCACCTACGCACCAGAGAAAGCAACAAGCATGTGCTGGAGGCGGAGCTCCTACTGCTGATCTTACGTTGCGTGAAGCATACATCGCAGATGTGCAAGAAAAGCTGCGAGAGCTCGAGAGGCAGCGTGCATTCCTTCGTTTTTCTCCTGCCCCCGGGTGGTTGGCTAGCAGACGCACAATATTTACGGGCTTTGGCCTTTCTGTTCTAGCCGAGCAAGCCACTTGGGGTTAAACTTCTTTGCAAATAAAGATTATTATTATTATTGTGCTCGATGCCGCGCTTGCCTCCCTCACTTATTTATTTATTTACGTGTGCGAGTGTGTGCGTGTGTCTTGTATGGTGCCAAAGACCTACGAGTACGGGCCACTGGCCTTTTGTCGTGACCAAACTGTCCTCAAGAGTTAAATAAAGAAATATCAATATCAACAATGTGCTCGGCCGACAGGCAGCCGGTCGACGCTCGATCGCTTGCGTCTGCTTTCGCGCATTTTCGAGGTTGGTCATCAGCTGATAGCGTTGGCTGTACGGAGGGGCTGCAGTTTTGGAGTTTTTACTTACAAGGTGCGTTAACGTATCTCGTAATGCTCACCTCAAGCTCGATATCATAAGAAGCTCGCTGTTTTTGCGAGTGGCGTCACGCCGACACCAAATTGGCGGCTTCTTGTACAGCGTAGACGTAGCTTGCGTCGCTGAGTTTATTCTCTTTGCGAAGTGTTGACGAACGAAAGCAGCGTTCCACGTTAGAAATTGGCTCGATTCCTTGCCATAAGAAAATCGCACGGAAGGAATTCATAACGCCGGCGCCGCCGGCTAACGTTTGCACGCGGGACAAATTGGAATGCGCAAGTTTGTACTACCCAATACCTATAAACAAATCGTAGGGGGCGCTGCCAGACAACTTTTCTGCAGCGCCTCCTGGGCAAAGCAGGAGGCCTATGGCCCTTATGGCTGTCTGGTCGACGGAAAGCTGGTAAATGGACAATTCATCGAATGGGGCAATTCGCACTAGGCAAAATTCGTCAAACAGGAAACTTGTAGAAGTGACCCGTTCGAAAAAATATTCGATCGAAAGATCTACAGAGGTCCGATCAGAAAAGTACTACTTCCCCGCGTAAAACACTACGACTGTAGAGCCATTCTCCTCCCAAGGTAGAGCTAGAGGTCACAACCAGATGCCAAAGTTTCAGCCCGATCCGATAACTTAATCAAAAGTTATAAGTGATTTTCTGAAAATTTCAATGGGAAAATGGCGGCCGACGGAGTTTTCAAACACATGGGCTCTATGGCACCAGAAACTGAAAACGGGCAAAAATGGGCTCCATTTTCCCATTGAAATTTTCAGAAAATCATACCTTATAAGTTATCGAGCTAAATTGATCTGGAATTGTGACCTCTAGCTCTGCTCCGGGAGGAGAATGAGCGTTCTGCGATGCGTAGTTTCTGTACGCAGGCCGAAAAATAGGGTTTACTTTCTCGATCGGACCCTGTACAACAAAGTTGTAGTGATGTGCTTTTTTAACCTAGGAGGAAATCTCACCACGATTCGCAGATTTGCAAATGCAAATATGATTATCGACACTCAGAAAAGAAGCGACGATTTACATACAAACTGATTCCTCAGTGTATTTTTTTTGTCAATTAGTGACTACATGATGTCGCTAAAAAGTATGTAGGTCAAAAAGACTGGTTCCGTACAAGGCGATAGCCGTGCCTTCAAGGCTGTCAGCCAACGTTGCCTTGCAGTCTTTTTTTTTTTTTTTGTGACAAATTTAGTACGCCATGGTGACTGTACCAACAGCAAGGTGGTGTTGGCTGTGCGCGTATTACAAGTGTACATATGACCAACCAGAATCAGAAGATTAGCCCTTTGCTACGGTCTTCCCAAATTCCATGATGATAAGAGTCGAGTGAACACCTTCACGCAGAGCCCGGTTTTATCATTATGAATGACCCGAATTTTCACGATTCACTACCGGACCCTTGTAAATTCTGAGAACTGAATTTGCAATCCTTTTATTTTTGGCAGACAGGGGTCGATTGTTGACCCCCAACGTCCCCAGGTAACTCTAGACACCCTGTGCAACTCTTTTCGACCATTTGACCTAGTTCGACGAGCGGGCACTTTCGCCCAATTCTCTGTTCTGTAAATTGGCCTAGGGCGAATTGTCCTTCTTTAGGTTGTCCGTCGACCAATGGACTTTCAGACGAATTAGTCGAACTCGACCAGGAAGATGGGGGGGGGGGGGTCATCTTTTTCTTTCCCCAAAAGAGAAGTAGAACACGCAGAATCATGCAGTTCTTTTTGTTTTTGCTTTTTTGTGAGAAGAAATTTTGCTTTCAAGAAATATAGCTGCATTTATTAAAAGTAACAACGAAACATTCACAATTACAGTTCATCTTTTCTATTGCAGAAACAAGCTTGCCGCTGTGCATCCTTGAATGCTTTACATCCAAGATATTGGCTGCCTGCGTAAAGTGCCCTTGCAGCGACCTTGCAACCTGCAAAATAAACAATTATTAAAAAAATAATATTCATCTCCGCTACCATAATTTAAGACAAGTCTGAAGACAATGTATCTAGAAGTATCTTACGCAAAAAAGTAAGGCGGACAAGCTAGTTCAAGTTAGGCATTTAAAAAACTCTAAACGAAGAACAATACAAAAAAGTAAGCCCACACGCCTCAGTATTGAGACATGTAGTGCAGTGTCCCCCATTTTCGCATCCCATGTCTGGGGCTTCTAATGTGTACATTTTTATACAATTTGTCCGAGAAAAGACAGGAAAGTCCCAGGGTGACTGAATGTTCTCAGAATATTTCAGTGTACAGAGTCACCTGTCGGGGGATCAAACTGAGAGCCTGCCAGTTTGTTGCTTGTGGCCATGGTAACTCGGGATGTTTACGAGCTCAGCCTTCGAATAAAAAGTGCATTCCACAACCTCATTGAACCGTAAGGTATGGTGACCTGCAGCTATTGGGTGAAACTCGGTTGCGTTCAGTTTCAAGCTGCCCTTCTCTCAAGCCGTAAATGTGTGCAGAGACATAGTGCCGAGAAGCCATACACTACGCATCCCTTTCGATGCGGGCATTTATGTTGCCGAGCAACAGTGAGGTTCACTAGGCTGCAAATGTTCAGTGACCCCAGTAAATGGATACAGGGTGTTTTTCAAAACGTGAGCATCGCACTGGACTCTCCGGTATAATTTTAACCTTAAAGGCCGATGTACACTTCGCGCTTCCCACTTTTGCTTGCCCCTTTCCTCTATCCTTTCCACTTTTAGCCTGCCCCAACTTGGCTTAGGAGAGGGGAGGCGTTAAGAGGATTACATTCCCATAAAACAATCGAGGTTGTACGTCGGCTTTTAACCTTTTAGCAATGACCTTTTTTCTGTGCATCACACAAAAAAAAAAATTGATGTGATATTAATCTTTGCCAAAGGGCCCATTTGGGGAAAACTGAGAATGTTTGGTAAAATTGGTGATATTATAGGTACAGTGTCAATTAGAAACTTGCTGAGGATCATTGAAAACCACTAAATCAGCCTATTTAAAAAAATATGAAAGGCACGTGCAGCATTTTCATGCATCCCAAAAAAACGCTCAATTTGGATGAATTTCTAGGTTTTGGTTTCACTATCGAAGCGCATCTTTGTGCAAGCAGTCCTGCCTCCCGCAGCCGAGAAGCACGCAGCTAACGCTTCACCTCCTTCGTAGGGAGGAAGGAAGTGTGGCGAACGTGCATTGTGCACCTCCGCCACAAGGGGGGGGGGGGCAGGACTGCTGGAGCAGTGTGCTCTGAAAGGAAACCGAAAGCCAAGAATCGCACCTAAATTAAATGCTTTTTTTTTTTTTTATGGCATGCAATACATTAGTGTATGTGCCTTCAATATTTTTAAAATAAGTTGATTTATTGGTTTTCGATGATCCTCAACCTACCCTACCATACCTATAAATTCACAAATGAAAAAGTTAATTACTCGAAAGTAGTTAATAACCTAAGTAATTATACCAAATGTTGTTAATTTTCCCAAATGAGACCTTTGGCTGAGACCAATGAAACATTAACCTTTTTTTCTGCGTAATGCACACTTTCTGCAAGAACAATTTGGCTCACGTTTTGAGAAACACGCTGTATAAGGGATATGTGTAATCCGGTCACGAAGAGAATACTCGATTGAAGATGATCACTACCAGAAACCAACCTGCTTGTGTCAAACATGAGGAGTAGGTGCGACAGCTTCCGTAAATATAACTAAAGGTGAAATTGGCGGTGCAGATGTTTGTACAACACAGTGACATGCTGTCAAAGCTAGCATAGGTTCTGCAGTGCCATCAATGCTACTTGTGCAAGTGTACGAGAACGAAATGCAAGACAGAAGCGTGCTCGCAGCGACTTCATGGAAACCAAGCTTTGACAACATAGCACAAAAAAGCTGATGTTGAGTATACTGTACCGGGGGTGCTCAACTCACTTTCCCTGAAAACTGGGTTAATCTAGACATGGGCGCTTGTCAGGATCGGGCACTTAACGCATAGTTTGCAGAATGCCCAAGTTCGTGAAATGTTAATAGTGGACCGTTGAACAAAGTGGGCGCTTCCACAGCATCTAACGGTAGTCTGCTTTGAAATGTGGCAACCTACGTCTTCACTGTAGAAGTGCAATTTGGCCAGTGCAATATGGCCACTAACCTAGGAGTACCTAATGTGCACTGCACAGTAGTTATTGCACAGAAGGATACTGAAGCATTGTCTGCTCAAATTCAAACTGGTGGGAACTGAAGTCCTGCCAAGCCTACGGCACTAGCAAGTGTATATGATGAAGTCATCAGACAACTGCAGCTAAGCTACTCAGGATATCAATACTTGAAAGGATAAAACATTTGAGGACGGGGATGGCTTTCAAAGCAGGCCCGCTTTCAAAAGAAGTCCTGTTTCCGTCCCTGTCCTCGGTGTTTTGTTCTTTCAAGTATTCATAGCTATTCACCAACACGCTCGTTTTCAATTATTGCACCTGGGATCCTTACTCATCAGCTTGTCCTTGTGATTCTTGCCAGTCTTCTTGTCACACACAGAGTCGAGGCAACCGAGGAACTTGGAGTCGCAGTCGTCCTTCGTTGGCTAGGCAGGTTCCGTAGCAGATGTCGTGCCTGTTGCAGCAGGAATTCATGTCCTTGTGTGGCAGCCCGCTTTCATCAAACTGTGGAGGGGAACATCACTGAATTCACATTGGAAAGCAGAAAAGGAGTACAGCCAAGAATGTCAGGGGTCAGTTTGGATACATACCTTGAGACCGTAGGAGCCGCATCCATTGGGGATAGGCTTGTATCCAGACTTCGGCTTTGCAAGCAATCCTGTGGAAATCAAGTGGATTATTATTTACAGTTGTTTTATATATACATGCATATGTATATATAGTCCAAAACAAATCCCTGCTGGATGGCAAAAAAAGCAAGAAAAAAAAAACAAGAAACAAAAGGAAGTGTTAAGTACAAAACGTGCGTGTTGGTAGCAGTAATTAAACATGAGGAAGATGCACAGAAAGGGGGGATGGACAGCGGACAGTTCCATCTCTTTGTCTTCGTTGTCCGTCCCCCCTTTCTATGTATCTTCCTCATGTTTAATAATAAAAAGGAGGTGTCTTTTAGTAGAACAAAAGGTAAGGGCGCAAACAGAGCTAGTTGGTGGTTAAACATTTCGAAAAAACCCGAGACTGGGACAAAAAGGGACGGACAAACACAAAGTCTCAAACACAGCTGAATTTTATTTGACAACGAAAGGTGCTTTTATAGGCGTCAAAGCCTACACAATTCAAAGAGACAGAAGGAAAGAAGTGAGAAACCTACACAAAACAAAACATAAGGTGGACTTTCCTCTTCGAGTAGTGGTGAATGAGAACGGCACTTGGCAAAAAATAGTGTCGTCCCTTTCTTCAAAAGGCCTTGAGTGGTTTAGATGTCGGAAGTCCATTGACCCTACGTTGCTCAGATGACCTAGTGACGGAATTGGAGCCTTTTCATAGTAAACACTGCACTCTTTTCTCGATGGATATCAAAGACTTGTATTATTCACTAGAACCCAAGACGTTACTTGAACGCGTAGGTCAGTTTCTTGAAAACAATCTTGTTAGATTCAGTCACATTTTGGGATTGGGGTAGCAGACTTCCTTAGGATTCTTGAACTGTATTTAAAGGCAACTGTGGTTCAACACGGTAATCGAGATTTCATTCAGAAGCGTGGAATATGCATAGGTTCGGCAGTTGCTCAATATTGTCAGAGATTTATTTAGGTTATCTAGATCTAAAGCTCCATGATATCATCCGGAACCATTCTCCTAGCGACGTTCTTGTAGGCGATACGTTGACGACCTTTTGGTTTGTAGTACTGATTCTGATTTAGCGGCATCTTGAGAAGGCTGCTCTTAACAGTTCTCCAGAGTTAAAGTTTTCTGTAGATAGACCAGAGGGGGTACCTTACAATTTTTAGACCTACAGCTGAAACATCCATCTAGTTCTGTGCTGGGAATACGTGAAGCCAAATGCAAAACCTCTCCTTCATTTCACAGTTCTTGTCACTCGAAACATGTAAAGGCTGGCATAGTACGCAATTTGGTCAATAGTGCTCTGAAAAAAATCATGTTCCCACTTTATTGAGTCTGCTCTCAAGCGCCTGTTTGACGTTTAAAGCCTGCTGGGTACCCTCAAGATTACGTGTTCAATCAGTTGTTGTTTCTCATCTCCCTCAAGAAAAAGTGTCAAAGTGTTCTTCAACCCACTAAAGTGTAGTTCTATTATTTTTCACCAGATTTCGCATAATCTTAAATCCATTGGTAATAAGTATGGTATTAGCACGGTTTTCAGCAATGATTTCAGACTGAATCGTTTGACTCCGTTTGCTTCCGCCAGAGCAGGATTGCACTAAAAAGCACAAGGAAAAAAGAGGTCAGTTGCGTGTCGGGAGTAGTATACAGGATCCCATTTGATTGCGGATTATGCTACATAGGACAGACCAAGCGCTGTTTAAACGATCGTCTCACTCGAACACAAGCGTTGTGTCAAAAACAAAGATCCTTATTCGGAAGTATCAAAACATGTAGTTGAATGCAACAATTGTCTACCTAACTGGGACTCAACAACGGTCATCTTATCAGAAAGGGATGATCGCAAGCGTTTGATAAAAGAATCCATAACAATCATGAATCAAGTGAAATGCGTGTGAAATAAGCCATCCTCACAATAGATAAGGAACAAAGAAAGTTCCTACAAATTTGATGTCTGCGCGTCTTGTCAATTGTTGTGTTGAGGCCTTTGTCCGATTTTTAAGTCAATTCGCTTTATTGTTTTCCTGGTCGCTTGTCCCTTGTGCCCTTCCTGTTTTGGGGGCTAATGCACTTTAGTCCTACTTCTTGTTTTTGTATAAACGAACCCACTACTACTCTGTTCTATTGTAATGCTTGTTTTGTTGTTGTACTGCTTGTGGCACGGGTTTCCCAATTCTCCTCTCTTTCTTCATCTCTTTGTTTGTGTAGGTTTCTCACTTTCTTCCTTCGTCTCTTTTGAATTGTGTAGGCTTTGACGCCTATAAAAGCACCTTTCGTTGTCAAATAAAATTCCAGCTGTGTTTGAGACTTTGTGTTTGTCCGTCCCTTTTTGTCCCAGTCTCGGGTTTTTTTCGAAATGTCTTTTAGTAGTCCCTCTGACCTTGAATAAATTTGTTGCGCTTACAAGTTTTTTATATATATATATTCCTAAAGTCAAAACCCACCAACTAAGATAATAATAATAAAAATTAACTTGCTGCGCCTAGGCACTGATTTTTGCAGCGCACGAAATGTGCGACCGCACAGTCCTGCACTCACATGTATGTGGCTAATCGAAAACACCGAACTCTGTGGACGCTGTGGACGGTCATACTCATAAAACCCCGAGACAAGAACCAAAACACAAGAGAAAAAGAGAACACAAAATGTTGTGTCGTCCCCTTTTCTTTTCTTTTCGTGTGTCTGAACCCTGTCAACGGGAGGTTGTGCTCACAAGCTCTCCAGCGCACGGGTTTTGCGAACTTTTTGCCAGCCACGCACACCTCCTGTGCTCCCACTTCTCATAAAAGTAAAGCATAAAGATCATCCGATAAGTGCGCCAGAAGAACGCTGTAGACCCATTTAGCGGGAACCTTTGACAAATCATTAAAAAGCACAACAAATGGGCCAGCGAGAAACATTTCATGTGCCCATGTGAAGGCGTCACTCACGCAAGCCAAGGCGACACTCACCGTTGGGACACTTGAAAGCGCATTCCGCGTCCTTGGATTCCTTGAGCACACCTCTCGACAGTGTTGAGACCGTACCGGAGGGTCTTGAGCCCTCAGTTTCAACTCGTCGAGAAAGCCTTCGGCCTTGTGCGTCACATGCCGCGCGAAGTCGAATATCGTCTGTCCCGAGACATACCAGGTGGCGATGGAAAACACCACGGCGATAAGGCGATACCAGCCTCCCGGCCACGATATCAGCATCCCGGAGGCAGAGATTACCACGCGGGGAAAAAGGCATTTTTAGAAATGGGCAGCAGTGCAACAACAACGGTCGACGCGCAGGGGAAGACGAGCCCATGCACGGCGAAAGGTAGCGGTAGCTAACGTCGGTAACGTTGGCAACGGGCAGCATGGCATCTTCCCGGATTGGATTGGATGCTATTCTTGTATTTGCTTCACTTGATTCTAGTTTCGGTTTGAAGTGTGTCGCGCAAACTATGGAAAGAGGGAGAACTTTATTCGTGTTATACAATTTAGGAGCCCCCGGCTCGTCCAGAGCAAAATAGATACTTATTTGGCTCCGACTTGTCCTCGCACCCGTGAGGCGACCGCGCCCGTAGGTGGGGGCGGGTGGGGTCAATGGGGAGTTGCTATTTGCACAGCATCAACCCGGGGAGGGGGGGGTGGGGGGGGTTCGGTTACGTCACGCATTTCTGTTGGTGATCTTTCTTCTTCGCGTTTTGTCGGCTATATCACGTTTGCAAGAAAGGCTGGGCCAAGTGTGCAAGAGGTGCCACCGTCGGTTGATCATCAGCGCCACCGTGGCCAAATGAAGCAACACTGGGACGGTTAAAATCGGCAGCGCCGTCGGCGTACCTGTTGCGCAGATATACGTTATTACTAGGGTTCGGAGTTTTCGGTTTAAACCGATAAAAACCGATAAAAGTACGCCGAATTCATTTTCGGAAATTCGGTTTTAACCGAAAAAAGCCAGTTTGTAGGTTCGGCGTTTTCGGTTCAAACCGATAAAAACCGATAAAAATACGTCTAATCCGTTTTCTAATATTCAGTTTTAACCAAAAAGGGCAGTTTTTCAGGGCCGCGTCGAGTTGGGTGGGGGAGGGAAGGAGAGAGAGAGAGAGAGGGCTTTGCAAGGTTCGACATTGTGTGACGTCTTCGTGATTGCCCTCTTCGAAGCTTCAACATGCAACAAAAGGGGTCTTGGATTGGCCTTCGCGGGACATCTGTGTCCTTTCTGTGATCGGGCTTAGTGTGTCAAGTTCCCGGTCCTAAAAAAAGTTCGGATGTGGGCTAGTATAAGGTTTTTTGCTTCATGCACTTCAGAGGACATCGATGAAAGCCGTTAATACCTTTCTTAACACCCTCTATCAAACTTCCCTGTGGTTGAAAACATATATACAATGGATCATTTTTTTTTTGCCATTTTGCTGGTTTTTGTACGGTCATCACCTCAGTCGGTCACGTCGTCAGAATGGGAAGGGAAGAGAAGCACGCGGAAGATTATGCCCGCAAATTTCGCGATTTTGAGGTGTGTCCTGACGGAAGTTGTAGCGAAGACCACGTATGTATATGTGTCGTTATTCTTTGAGTGATCACAAATATCACAGCTACAAGGATCATCTGATCCGGAGTCCGATGGTGTTTCTTTCATATTCACCGAAAAAAACAGGTAAACTTTTTTGGGAATAAATATACACCGAAAAAAACCGAAAATGGAATTTTAAAATAAACACCGAAAAAAGTACGCCGAATTTTGAAAAAATAAAAACCGAAAACGCGGAACCCTAGTTATTACCAACTCCGAGGCGTTGTGTTGTCGCGCGTTACACTACCGACTGTTTTAAGAATCTATCAAACGTTAAATATATAAATGTGCATGCGTGTGTGGTTGTGTCGTTCTAGCATTAGGGAGTTTTAGTAGGTGCCTTCCTCGATAGGTAGAGACAACCCAAAACGGGAGCTAGCAGAACAAAATTGAACGTCCTGATATTACGGCCAAATATAAGTGAAAGCAAATAGACAAGGACAGTTTTCTTTCTTTTTTACGTTGTTTGCGCGTGCCTCAAGATAACAAAAGCGAAGACTTCGTCGAGCTTCCCTCCTCTACAAAAGCGCACTGCAAAGCGGAACTAAAAGCGCCCCCCCTCCCTCCTCTCACCCTTACCCACCCTTTTTTTCCAAGTGAACTCTTCCCGCATGAATAGCTGACCTCATTTTGGTGATCAGCTTGTTTCCAGTCCCCTCGTCGCCGTGTTGAAGACGATTATGGTGTCCGAGGAATGTGTTTTTCGTGCAAGCTGGCTGTAGTTTGGACGGTGTCGTACGCAGTTGCTCGTCGCAAGCTGATGCTCGTTCTCGTCGATTGAATATGCTGTTCACTTTTACATAGAACAGAAATAAACGCCGCATGGATAACCTTTTCTCGTGGGGTAAGTACATTTTTTTTATTATTTCTTGGGTAGACTGTTTTTCGCAGCGGGGACGAAGTTAGAACCGCATAGACACGGGTCGAAATAGAGCAACCATCTTGGGCAGCTACGCGATCATGCTAAAGGCGCAAACGACAGTTCGTTCTGCAATCGGCGAAGCGGAGAAAACGCTCACTTTGGTTTTCGGTAACTACGATCAAACGTCCACAAAACGTCGTTCGATCAAGATGTGTCCACGGAGCAGAGAGCAGTGAGAGTGTCAAAGGACTGATCTGATTCTAGAGTCATCGCATCGAATCCAAAGACAACGCCGGGCTTCGAGCGCATTAATTCCAAATATCGAGTCAAATAGCGCATTTAGAAATGCATCTCAAGTCAGGCAATGTGAACGGAATGCTTATTTTACACGTTTTACGGCATTTATTCATCTCCGACGGCGTTGTATTTTCCACGGCCTCGATGGAAACCCGAGGAGCTTCACGTCTCCCAAGTGTTGAAAAAACAAGTTTGTCGTCCCATGGCCTCAGAGATTTTTCTTGTGCTCCTCGGGCCACTGCGTTCGAGCGGTAGAGAATGTTACTGTAGGGCACTTGGTGGTGCTTAGAACCAAACAAAAAAAAATACAAAGGAATAGCCACAAATCATCATTTTCACCATTATCGTCGGTCTACGGAACTTAAAAGCAGTTCGAAATGTGCTTACCGCCTTTAGCACGCAACACACAAATCTTTGGCAAGGAAGAGGTTGTCCGAAATTTGAAGGTTCATCTTTTCAAAGTGCAAAGGTGTAGAACAAATACCCACAATGTTGTTTTCAAACAAACTGCTCATCTAAATTTTTCAGTAAAAAACAGGAAGGCTATTCAATCAAAATCAGGAAGATGATTTAAAATACAGATTTGCACTAAATAGCGATATATTTCAGCTCAGGAGATCTGAGGTGCTGCAAGAAGGCAAGTCGCCCATACCGTGAGGGCCCGCGGCGCCGCGTCCAAAGATGGAGATGAGAGACGGTTTTTTACAATAAATTGCGATAGCAGTTTAAATGGCGCTTGTGGATGAGGGGGAGGGTTTGATGTTGCGGTTGAAGAGGCTGAAGAGCGTAGGCTTGGAGCGGTCTTCGCGACGGTGGTCTTTGTGGGGCCACCATGGGCTGCTGACTTCTAGCAGGCAGGTTCTCGAGCGCCTGACAAGGGCTCCCTGCGTGTGCGGCTTGCAGACGGGCCGCCCGAATTTCCGGCGGCGCAGGAGTCCAGCACCCCCTGGTGGGGCTCCACGGGTTGGTGCTGGTGTCAGCCAGGCGGCAGTGTTTGCGGCAAGCAGGCTCTTAAGTCTCCCAGCTTGCGGTCGAGCTTGTAACCGAGCAGCGTAACCACCCTGTTGATCGAAGACATGGCGCGTGCCACTTGTCCGGCCGACTCTCTGACGATGCGAAGAATGTGTCTTATGCTTACCTGCTTTCCTCTTCTTCTGATCTTGCATTTGAGGTACCATCCAGTGGAAACAGCACGAAAACTCGAAGTAGCAAATAAAAATTACTAATAAACAGAGATAGACTTACCCTTCTCTATTTTGATGACAAGAACAATGAACATGCAAGCTTCATGCCGCAGGCTCACACTTGACAGCGTGCTCCGAGGCGGATTTGCTTTACGTTTCTGGGTTGGTTTCTAAGCAACGCATGCAGAGAACTAGAGAACTGACTCGGCGCACTTTTTCTGCTGGGCAGCCGAGCATTTGGACACACTGGAGCAGAGCGCTGTGAAAAGTCTTGGAGGCCATGGTCCACCAGTCCCTTATTTTTTCCAGGTTCTATGGTACCCAGCTTGCTTGCCTTTTTCAGTATAATTTCAGTTCTATTTAGCTACTTCCAGTAGGCAGCCGACAAAACACTGCATTACCTTTTGCCCCAGTAGCTTGCAGAAACAGGCGACAATGGTGGGACTACAACTTCCAGTGCCTAACCAATAGCATGCTCGATCATCCGCACCGGTGCGCATTGAGGCATCGAGGTGCACCACATCGTCTTGGATCAAGTGCTCTAACGCGCAGTAAGAAAATCGACGGTGTGCCGAGGCACAGTCCCATCAAGCATTGCGGCCAGGAGTGGGAATCGAGGATGGCAGGAATCGCATACGCACAGACTATCGAGATGGCGACCTTGCGAAAACGAACACTCTTCGGAGCGGCACTCCATAGAATTCCTTAGTTCTTGCGACAGTGAGGACCACGAGCTCCTTACCATCATCGCAGTTACCAGCGATTGTTGCCGTAGCAAGGAGCATCCAAAATTTACGAACTTCGTGGAAAGCGTTGCGAGGCGTTTCGATGACACCTATACCTGTTTTCACCTCCAGAACAAAGCAAGTTCTGCGCACTGTTCATACGCGGCGCGAAGTAGTTCTTACGAGATTTCGTTATAGAAGGAAAAAGCAATGCTTTTGGCGTTTGGAGCCTGTACGTCTTGATAAGATATATATAATCTCAAAATTCACTGGCCTGTATCTTAATTATCCACATAAAGGGGAAATGAGTAATAGCTCCGCAACGAGCCGGACTTGTTTAACCACGGTTCTTCAAGGAGAAAACGGGTATAGGTACGGCTATTTTCTGGAGATACTCTTTCTTGAACCAACAATGATGGGAAAAGTATGCCTGTGAAATTGTCACCCACTTCATGACCTCGCCGACAATCACATCTATGACGTTCATTTGTGTGGGACCGCTAAATCCTTGAGTAAAAAAGCGGAAAAGTTGACAGCAGACGGGTGCCTTTTGCGGATGCGAGAAAAAATGAACAAAGCGCGAGGCGATGCATGGTGGCATTGCTGCGGTGCACCAGCGTGGTGCAGTTTGTCCTCGATGTTGCACTGACTTAGCACTGTACCACCGAGGAGTGCTGTGCACTATCCTGGTTTCAGGGCAATTCCAATGCGAGTTGATCGAAGATGCTACAATATTCACACAACACACCATGCCCCGTCATCTTATATAAACAGTTTTATTGTATAAATATGGATATCTACACTAGAAATATGACCAAAAAAAAAAAACATGAAATGGTATGGACATGAACTTTCACAGCGAACGCCCACCACAGTGGTTGGGCACTCGAAAAAAAGAAACAAAAGGAACAAATTCCCAGAATATTCGAAGCGAGACAACCGCTAAAAAAAAAGAAAAGAAACACACACACAAAAACAAACAATGCACCCTCTGTAAACGAGACGCGTTTTCGTTGCCGTTAACCACCATCACCGGATTCAAAACTGTGCCTGCGTGCATATAGGAACTGTTTGATATGATGTCCTGAAACTGACGGTTAAAAAAAAAAAAAAGAAAAGGGGTTTGCTTTTTCTTGAAATTGCATCTCTTTGATAGCCGAGCCATCTTTAGAACCCGCAAAGTACTAGAATTCAGACACAAAACAACCTCTCTCTTTGCTCGTCCGTACACGAAAAGACTGAAGAAACAAGACGTCCCTCTAAAGCTGTACACTGCCATGACTGAGGACGACCACCACTGAAGCGAGCTAGTAGGACGCTGCGGCGCCATAAATACGGGCTGTGCCCACGAATCGGTCGATCGTGGTCAGACAGTGGGTGAAAGCAGGAGGCCTGCGGGGCTCTCGGTTGCATTGGCTACAAGTTGATCTTTTTTTTTTTTGCCACAAGCACTTTACAATATTTACAACAGAAGGTGCGCTCGACCAGAATGCGAGAAAGGGAGAAGGAGGCGCCGTCGGAGGTCGTGCGCTTCGCCAGCCACGGAAACGTTTTTGCATTCAAGGTGTAAAACAACTGCCGCCATCTCTCAAGCACGGTGCGCGTCCCGTCGTCTTCACGTTCATGTTATTCACGAGGGTAGCGAGAAAGGAAAGGGCCGAGCACTCTGCGTGCACTCCGAGATGCCAGACGGGTGCATGCAGGCGCTTGTCCGGCAAGAGCGCTCACAGCCACGACGATTGTGGGTGAAAAGGAGCGTCGGCAGACGGAAATGTCGGTCTGGGAACGAGGCGATTGTCGACAAGCCGAGCGGCGCAACTGTGCCGTGAAGAGCGAGACGGCCACTCCGACCCGAGAAGCCGGTGGTGTTATGCAACCACAAAACCATCGCGATCCGCCCCTGATATGCGTTAAACACTTTTGTGCCTTGGTACTTTGTTTTAGCGCTCCCGAGAAAGGTCTTCCTTTAACCATTGCTTTTGAAAGACTTTGCTCGAAAACAAGGTCTGCGTAAGAATAAAATGTGGTCGATTTTTATTTCAGAGAAAAGATGACTGGCACGGACAATTTTAGTCTGAACAGTGGCAGCCTTTTAAGATTCAGCATGCAGAGACAACCAGGCGCTCTCCCCTCCTTTAAAATTTATGTTCTTTATGCATACATCCAAACAAAAATAAAAAACGAAACTGAAATGAAAGAAAAAGGGAGAATGAAGGCAGTAAAAACATTTTAGGTAATAAAAAAAAGTTAAGCTTCAGTTGGCCACCAAAAAATATATACTGAAACCATTTCGAGCCAATCTTCGAGATAAGCAGAATTTTATCTTATACCCAAATGAATTTCACCATTGGTGACATTATTTTATTACCACATCTATACGTTTGTCCATTTTCATCTTCAAAGTCGAGTACCTGTTGGAGCCAGATATAGAAGAGCGAAAAATCTGCATTATGGATTATATTGCTAGACAGGCACAAATTTTATCCCTCTCTTTAAAAAATGAAAGGCTCTAGACACGAAAAGATTGCTCGTTGGAGGACTGCAAATGTAAAAAGAAAAGCAACCTGGTCGATAGCAACAATAAAGGGGCTCAAGCGGACTGTACTGTCTCGTGGCTCGACTGCGTTCCCTCTATTCCCGTGGTGCCACGTGGCATGCGTTCCAAATTGTTGCAGTACCCCTAGGTCCTTGCCTCGGCGCACTTCTATTGTTTCAACACATAGTTTTGCGCAACGACAATCACTAACAGTACCATCTGGGGGACACGAAGCTAGGCAGTCCGTCGGATTTAGACATGCAGAGGCATTGGCAGCTAGCCCGTACACCCTTTAGCACCTCCAGAAAACCCGTCCGGAAGCAGAGAAGGGACACGCAACCGTCAACGGCACAAACGACGCCTCCGCGGAAACAGGCCGACGAGATGCGCCAACCGGCACGGAGACGGCGTTTCCGCAGCCCCGGCTTGATCCGAGAGCTTGGTTGCAGGACCACTAGGGAAACACGTTTTCGCCGCAGCTTACGGCGGGCAAGGAGTTTCTATGACAGAGCTATGCACAATGAGGGATGAGGCGAGGCTCTACGCAAAAGACGGAGATAGCCGAGAAGCGTGCGGCAGTGGCCGTGGTGGAAATGGTGATGGTGGGGACCGAGGAAGAATGGTAATGGGGCACACAACGGGGTCGCGTCGAAAATAAATAGTACTCGAAAACTGAACCATGTTCAACACGCTGTACAACACGCAACACGCCGACGAAGACTAACGCACACACACCTACACATACACACACGAAAATGTGCAAGAGTTGAGAGGCTCTGGTGTATCGTAATAATAACAATAATAATGTTCTGTACAAGCGTCACGTCATTTTCGTTTCTCTTTGCGCGCAATCTCGCATAGCGCCTTCGACACCACGCCTCCCGCCTGGCTCTCTCTGCCGAGCCAGAGCGGAAGTTTACAACGTGCTTTCTTGCATATTAGGCATTTTTGTCTCTTTCGCTCGCTTCGCATTTCCTTCGTTTTCAAACGCATCTTTCTTTCTTTTTGTTTTTGTCTCCCGTCCCTCCACCGACGTACTAATGCCCCGACGAGCCTATTGCAGCGGAGGTGCGCGCTTTTTATCGTCTGTACAACGTGAGGTAATGGCGGAGAAAACTGCATATGCCCTCGCTCTCCTCGTTTCGCACGGGGAGAGGGGGTTTCTGCGCCAACAGAGAACGGAGCGACCGGGCAGGCGTGCAAGGACCCAGCCGCAAAGCGCGGTGCACCGAACTTCCCGCCGGGCGCGAGCTGCCGCGAGTTTCCTTCTGCGTCGCCGGGGTGCGTCGACCCCCTCCAACTCAGCAACCGCAACTCCCCAATCGCCGGACCCAACCGGGGTAGGGGAACGTCGACCCGCAGAGTCAAAGTCCTCACGGGATGACGCCAGCCGGAGACCAAACACAAAAACGCACTCGGCAAGCGGCGCGGGGTCCGCCTCGACGTGCACGGTTACCACAAGTTTGCTTTCACTCCCGGTTCTCCGACGTGTGCCGTGCGGAGTCCGACGTCGAGGCGAAGTTGGCGGCTCGAGGCGGCTGTGCTGCGCGGGTCGGGAGCTCAGGGCTCGAAGAGCGCCAAGAGGTCGTCGTTGCCCGGCGCGGCGCCCGTCCCCGACGTGCCGGCGCCATGGCCCGGATGGGTCCCGGCGCCGCCGGTGCCGCCCCGGGGTCGGGCGGGTCGAGGTAAGAGAGCAGCTCCATGGCGTCCACGCAGCTCTCTGGCAGCAACTGCAGCGAGAAGGGAGAGCGTGAGGTGCCGGTCTGCTTGCCTCCCACCCAAGGGGGGACCACAATACAATACAGGTGTTACTCTCAAAGGAGTATTCCGGGATTTTTATGGTCCCTGATCTGTCTTGAAATTGTCTAAACACACCAACAAACATTAAGAACTAATAGCTTATATATTAAATGAAAATGCCCAGCATGCGGCTGCAAAAGGGCACCGAACGCACACTAGGCGATACGTCCCACTGTCAACCGGCCCAGCGTGGTCCTAGGGGCCCGGCATGTTGTCAATTGTTGGGGCTTTTAAGGTTGGACAGTGTGTCATAAGAGAACAAGGAAGAAGGAGATTGAGATATCTAGAGTACAAAGACGCCATCAAACTTTTCATCCCCGTATACATCCCGTAAACGGTCGCGTTAAATGGGAATGCTTCGTTGACTACCCGACTGAACGATTATATTCGCAAAGAGCACAAGGCGATACTCACGTTGAGGCCCTCCTGTCCCTGGCCCTCTCCGTCGATGACGGCGGCGGGGTCGAAGCTGAGCTCGCTGAGGTCGGGTGCCAGGGACTCGGGGCCCCCGCTGCCCTCCAGGCTCTGGGGGGGCACGCTGGGGGGCCCGCCGGGGGTGTGTGGGGTGTGCGGCGTGTGGGGTGTGTGGGGCCCGTTGCTGCCCACCGACTGGGGCGTCTGCTGTTGCTGCTGCTGCCCCGGGTGCGTCGGGGTGCCGCCCCCACCGGGAGGTGCAGGCGTGCCCGGCCCGCCCCGACCGGGCCCGGGGGTTGGGACGAGGGCGTCCCTCCGCCGGGGTGCCGCGCCGCCCCGCCCCCCTGGGACGGCTGCTCGTGGTGGTTTGCCAGCGGGAGCATTTGCTGCGTGGGGGGGGGGGGGGGGGGGGAGGGAGTCAAACCCCCGAAACGTTCATGGCAATGGCGGCCCATGAATTGCGGCTGCGCGTGCTCGAGCCTTAAAGCCCTTTTGACCACTCGCGCTTGCTTAGGACCAAGTTTTTGCAATCTTGTACGACGAGAGAATGTACTGGCACGCTGACGCCATCTATGAGGTGACCCTTATGAGAGATGGTTGTTTATAACACTGTCAAAAGATTTTCGAGTCAGTAGTGAAAGAATGATGCGCGAAAAAGAAATATAGGTAAATGCCAAGTGGCCACACGATAGATGGCGCCGGTGTGCTCTCTCGTTGTAGGAGACCCCAAGAGGTTAAAGAGATTGTCCGGTCGAAACCGGAAGTACTTAAGTTTTTGCGCTCGTTACGTTAAGGGAGCCTTCATGTAGACAAACGTCATTTTTATTTTGATATATGATATGCCGTTACTAATTAAACCTTTCATGAGCGTATGTACGAAACTGCATCCCGAATTTCGCCAGTGTCAATGGCTGACATCCGTAGCTGCTGTGTGACGTCACAAAACGCAAAGGTTTGTCGGATGGTCGGGGATAACGAGCGTTGGTCGACGGATGTCTTGTATTTTGCTTCGAATTATATAGTCTCGTAGGCTGTACCCTGCTGAAATACGGTTATTTTAATGCAGTTCCTAAGCGTGTGCAAAAAAAGTCACTCCTTTAGCAGGATATTACTCGAAAACCGCCATAAGCTTCGAGCAAACGTATGCCGTTTCGCGGAAACACAACTGCGACGGCCACCGATCGAACTAGGTGCGCTTGCAAAGTGAAGGATGCAGATTTCGCCTCTGAAGCGGCAACTAGATACACGAAGTGGCATCTGGATACACATTTCGGCGGGTCCACTGGATCGGTGATGAGACTGCGGGTCGTTCACTCGGAGGCGATGTACGCGGGTGGAAGGCAAATGGCGAATCGTTCAAAGGCATGTAGTCACTTGACCTGGACGAGCTTGGTGAATCGTAGCCTCGCTCTATTTTCACATGCGGGTCAAACACAATTTGGCTGCATGCGTGCTAAATACAACTTCTGGTATCGTGTCCAGGTGGTCTAGCTGTTGGTTTCGGTTTCGCTGCATAATCAAATTGATTGATCCGATTCGGGCAAGGAGTGGATGGACGTAGTTTAATATTGTTGGCACAGCATCACACTTCAGCTTACGGACCTTCTGTCCGCTTAGAGTTCAGCTTGTAGTTCTCCTCTGTGAGATGATTGCTGCATAAGCGGGATCTCGATCTTGACGGGAACCCAGTCCCTACGCATGGCGACGATCCATTTTGCTCGTCACTGCACGTCTCGCGGAAACGTGAGGAACTACATGTCTTGGCTTGCATGTGCTGCCCGATGGTTGTGGCACCCAACCGCGCAGCAAAAATCTCACC